>PVJS01008632.1:0-52560 GCA_004027185.1 Glis glis
AAAAAAAAAAAAAAAAAAAAAAAAAAAAAAGGAACCTCATGGTTGGGAGCCTGATATAGGAGGATTGCAGTTTTGAGGACAGCCTCAACAACTTAGCAAGGCACTCAGCAACATAGTGAGACCCTGTCACAAAAGGGGACATAGCTCAGAGGTAGAATGCCCCTGGGTTCAATCCCCAAATCCCCAGTACTGGAAAAAAAAGTACTTGATCAGCCACTTCTGGCTCTGAAAAAGCAGGAAGAGGTGCATAAGCCAAGGGAGCTTCTAGGATACAAGTCGTCTCTAATGTCACCAGAACAAGATGAAGTCTTGACAATGTTACTCTTAACCAAGTGAAACCCATGCTGGACCTCTCATAAACTGTGAGATAATAAGCTTTTCTTGTTGTAAGACATTAAATTTGTGACTGTATTAATAGCAATTGAAAGCTAATACATTCTACAGTTAAATATTGTAGGTGACTATGGGGATTTCCTAGTATGAGTAGCCACAACATTATCAGCTATAACGTGTTCATTTTTACAACCGGCGTTTTCACGGATCCCCTACATGATAGTAATTGTACATTTAACATTTCTTCTAGAAATAGTATACAATCATGGAAAAGTCTGAACCAGTTTGTGTTTAATTATTTGCCCTATTTGATGCTGAGATTTTCAAGGGAGAGGCATCTTTTATTTGGTTGACAGCAAAGTTTAACATGCAGATGCATTAGCAGCTTGACTCCTATCACTAATCTAATGAGTCTCCTGTGGTGATAAGCTACACAGTGTGAACAATTGTCTTTCTGCTGAGGAATTTAGGGGTTTAGAAGACTGCAGCTAGCAGGAAAATATCACATTTTCCATTCTATGAATGAATCACTCATAGCAGATATACATCATCCATCAGATTAAAGCAGTGGGTCGAAGGTGGAATGACTGAGATTGTCACCGTTCTGGAGAACTGGTGTAAACTAGACAGGAAAAGCCTATTCCTGTACTTTCATTGATTTGGCTTTATTTAGCGAGCAATTACTGTTGGCTACTGTTAGAGTCCTGAATATTCTAATGTTAATTATGGCATACCTTCTTATGTAGCTTTCACTAGTCAGTAAAATGTTCACATTATTCAGTTTCTGATTTTCTTTTTGGTACTGGAGGTTGAACCCAGGGCATTTGAACTCCAAGCTACACCCCCAGCCATTTTTTTTTTTATTTTTAAGCAAGTTTTCTCTACATTGCTGAGGGTCTCACTAATGTGCTGAGGCTTGTCTGCAACCTGCAATCCTGTCTCAACCTCCCAAGTACTGGGATTAAAGGTATGTGCCACCATGCCCACCAATCAGTTTCTTTTGAAACCACAGTTTCAACTCCTTAATTTCCTAATAAAGAGACTATTGTGAGTAAAATCCCAGTTTAGGTATTCTGATAGGTTGCATTGTGGATTCCATTGGAAGTATTGGTAGAGATTGTATTGGAGTGCCTTTCAGATCTACACTGGAAAAGAGAATGAAGGAAGAAGGATTGCTAAAGAAGTTTTAAAGTGATCGTCTAAAAGAAGGACTTCACTCATCCAGCAGAGAGAGAGTTCTGAGTCTGGAGAGGGCTTCAAGATTGCTTTACATTGGAGTGAGGATACGTGGCTGATTTGTGTCCACACTGATCAATTTTTGGATAAAGGCTCTCCATGGATGGACATGGATGGAGGTCTGACCTTGGGCAAGACATTATTCCAAAGGCCAAGTAATCTCCAAAAAGGAGAGGGAGCTAGGTGCTGTCTTCTAGTAGCACTCTCAATAGCTAGGGAAATAATCCCTCATTCTTTGAAGAAGCTCTTGGTAGCACATCAGTTTCAATTCCTGTGGGGTAAAGATGAATCTGCGTGTCACTAAACCATGACATTGTTTATCAGTTTATCAGTTTAATCTGATAGTCCACCAAAAATTATTTAGTGAATCAAATTGTTAATACAAACTCCTTTCAAACATAGTATTCACTATGCTAATTTATTTAGGGTAAAACTTCCTTATATATCTCCAAAAGATAAACAAATAAACTAGTTGATTACCAAAAAGTAATTGACATCATACCTCCTCACTTTCTCTAAACAATATGTAATCTTGCAAAGCAGCGTATAGCCCTCAAGAAGCCCACAAAATATTGGGATATTTTCTTCAGTTTCCACTCCTTACTTCTTTATTCATGTTTGGCTGAAAGAAAATCTGCAGGCTTTTAATTATCCTACAGCTTGAATTCAACCAGTGATAAGCAGTTATTTAATTTACTGCCAGCTTTAACTAACCTCAACAGTGACAGACAACTACAGCATTATCTTTAGCAGCATTAATGAATCAAAGTAGCTGTTATCTGGAGGAATGGTGCCTTTCTTTCACCTTTTATTGGCGCATTATAGTCTCAAATCATAATGTAGTTCAAAGTAATAGTGACAGACATGCACACAGCACTTGGTGAGCTTTCGCCCAACTCCCTCCCCATGCCCCCCTTCCTCCCCTCACAAGACATTGAGATTAGCATTTATAATTTATATTTTTCTCCTTCCTTCCTTCCTTCCTCCCTTCCTTCCTTCCTTCCTCCCTCCCTTCCTTCCTTCCTCCCTCCCTCCCACCCCCCTCTCTGTTCTCTCTCTCTCTCTTTCTCTCTCTCTTTCCTGTTTTGTCAGTCTGTATGTCTTTCTTTCCTTTTTTTGGTACTAGGGATTGAACCTGGAGGCATTCTACTTCTGAGCTACATCCCCCATTCCTTTTTGTTATTTTATTTTGAAATGGTCTTGCTAAATTGCTGAGGCTGGTCTCAAACCTGAGATTCTCCAGTCTCAGCCTCCCAAGTATTGGGATTACAGATATTCATAACCATTCTCAGATTAATGGTTATTTTTTTCTTGTGCTAGAGATGGCCTACATAAAAGTGTACACATAATCTTTTAATTTGGCACAAATCCAGCTAGGAAATTTCCATACTGAAGATTGTTAATTGGCCAAGAAATTAATATCATTAATATATTAATTTGCTGGTCGTGGTGGCACACGCTTGCAATCCCAGTACTTGGGAGGGAGGCAGAGACCGGAGTATCCAGGTTCACAGCCAGCCTCAGCTACTTAGTAAGGCCCTCTGCAACTTTGTGAGACCCGGTTTCAAAATAAAGTATTAAAAAAAACAGGGCCAGGGGTATAGCTCGGAGGTAGAACGACCCTGGGTTCAATCCCCAGTACCGCAAAAAAAAAAAAAAAAAAAAATATATATATATATATATATATATTTATATATTGAATATATATATTTATTCAGTAAGTGATTATTAAATCTTCCAATATAAGGCTACTGCAATAACAAAATTATGGTAGTGGCTTGTACTGGATTGGTGCTAAGACAACAGATGGGAATTGGCTAGATTTGGAATATATTTTGAAGGTAAGAGTGTCAGAACATATGGAATTTTTGTTGGGTATGAGAGGAACACTAAAGAAACTAAAGGAACACTAAGGAACAGTAAAGAACACTATAGAAACACTAAAGATGAAACCTAGATTTTGGATTAAGCAACTAAAATAATGTAATTATCACTATCAATGAAGGGAAAGGTGGCAATGAACATCTTTGGGAGGCAATTAGGCATTCAATTGATCTAAAATAGTTATTACTATATCACACAATATGAAATAACTCATTATTTTTATATTACAAAAATGTGAAAATTAATCCATTTGTGGCATGTACATATTAAATTTGTATTTTCTAAAGATCAAATGAGCAGAGAAAATGTAGTTTTTAAAATCCTGAATCCATAAAAATGAAAAGTGTTTCCAAATATAAAATTTAAACACAAAAATCTAAACATAACACTACTGTAGATATAATATAGTTTAATCTTTCCAGTTTTCCTTGACAAGTTTGATGTTATCTTTGTTTATGCAAAAATGTACCTTACCTCTTCTATATGAAAATTTAAAAATAAGTTAATAGAAAAGATGAAACTAGAATTGTCTGCCAAAGGACCTTTACATTTCTGAAGTAAAGTTGCCGTGGTTCAAATCTGATTTTTAGAATGTAGATTTCTTTATTTACTGATAAAATGGTCATTTGCAAGAAATATATTTTGCTTTTCAATATCAGTATTTATGTAAAAATTTTTCTGCTCTTTATGTTCTTTATTTTCATTTCCTTTTAATATATTATAAGGTATAAATCCTATAAAATATTATATTTTATTAGACTGTTTATTGTTTCATACTTCATCATGTACAGTTGTCCTACTTTTCTCTTTAAGCAAAATCAATTAAGACAAAGATATTGAAGGCAATTTTAATTGGTAAAAGCTGACAATATGCAATGATTATAGTAGGTAGGTTTATAAATTTAAAATAGATAATAATTAATTATAAATCATTGGGGAAATTCATTACCATTTTTCTTAAAATAGCATTTTAATTGTATTTGTTCATTTTTTACAGGCAAAAATTCTTTGAAATACATAAAACTGCAGCTAGAAGTTGAAAGGTTCGGAGTGGGAGTTTGAACATGTGTATCTGCTAGGTCAGGTTGCTTTTTATCTATGAATTGAATTATCTGTATATCTTGTGTGTGCAATATTTTAAGAGGAAAGTTCTGCTATAACAATATTTAGTAGGCAAATATACACAGAGATTGGATTGATCATGAAGAAGCTGGGGATGGAGGCTGCTCCTAAATATTTGACAAGTGTCAAATATCTGTTGGATGACCACGGAAAATGTCTTTGGCCAAAATGATCTATATATGTTGAGAATTCTTAGAAACATGTGAGAAGTAATGTTACATCAGGAGAGTGATTACTATCAATCAGTTGTACGTCTTCGCATGAAGGGACTGGTCGGCTATAGGAGAAATGACTCCATAAAGTAGCAAATGGTAGGACTAGAGCTCATCTGTTTGACGTGACCACAGACAAGTGGTGACTTGATGATGAACTGCAGAGCCGAGTATACCTGTCAGCTGGTTAGTGTAAATTTTTAGAAAAAGCCTAATAATTTGACTTTTGTGCAAGTTTTTTTCTGCATGCTTTTTATATCCTCCTAAAACAGCCTGTCATTTTTTACTTAGAAATTTTATCTAGTAGATGTTCAATAATAATAACAATATTCATGTTTATATATATAAATATACTATTTTCTTATTCAGATTATACTAGATAATAATTCAGGAAGATGTTTGTGTTCATATTACATTTTATATATAAATTGAAATATGTGTGTGCGTGTGTGTGTGTATAGTAAAATTGAATGGAAATCTTAATAGAGATTCCATTTCCTTGTCAAAAATTATCCATACTATCCAGAGCAACATACAGATTTTAGATAATCCCTATCAAAATCCAAATGAAATTCTCCATAGAAGTAGAAAGAAATCCTAAAATTCATATGGAACCACAAAAGACCCCTTATAGTCAAAGCAATTCTGAGAAAGATGATCAAAGTTAGAGGCATTACAATTTATGATTTAAAATTATATTGCAAAGCTATAGTAATCAAAACAAGATAGTACTGGTATATAACTAGATTTATACCAAATGATCTCACCCATTATATACATGTGGAATCTAAAAATGTTCCACTTAGAATGGTAGTTGCCAGAGGCAAGGGGAAGAAGGGCACAGAGGCTTGAGGAACAGTTCATCATCGGGCACTTAGTTAAAGTTGGTAAGAAGTTCTTGTGTGCTATTGCACAATAGGGTGACTATAGACAATAATGATGCACACTATGTTTTTAAAAGTTAGAAGAAAGGATTTTTGAAACTTGTCATCATAAATAAATGATAACTGAGGATATAAATATGTTCAACCTGATTTAGACACTAGGCAATTCATGCATGTATTGAAACATTACATGCCACCCCATAAGTATGAACTTTTTTATGTTTTGTCATTTAAAGTAAATTAAAGAAACCAGATATATAGACCAGCAAAACAGAACAAAGATCCCAGAAATAAATCCACACATACAGGATCAACTAGTTTTTGACAAGGCCACCAAGAAAACACAGAGGAGAAAGGGAAGTCTTCTCAATAAATGGTGCCAGGAAAACTGGACTTCCACATGCAGAATAATAACCTGGACTCTTATACCATACACAAACGTCAACTCAAAGCATATAAAAGACCGAAGTATAAGACCTGCAGATATGCATTTCCTAGAAGAAAACTTAAAAGAGATGTTCCTTACATTAGAATTGGCAATGATGTCTTGGATGTAACAACAAAGGCTCAGGCTATAAAAGAAAATAAATAAAAAGAACTACATAAACCAAAAAGCTTAAACCAAAAAGCTTCTGTTAAAAAAAAGAAACAATAAACAGAGTTAAAAGGCACCCACAGATTGGGAAAAATACTTGCAAACTATGTATCTGGTAAGAGGTCAATATCCAAAATTTATAAAGAACCCATGCTGATCAAATATTATATATACATATACATTTAAATATATATAATATATTCCAATTAAAAATGGACAGGATATTGATAGATATTTCTCCCAAGATGACATTAAAAATAACCAAGTGAATGAAAAGGTATCCATATAAGTAATCATTAAGAATATGCAAGTCAATACCACTATGAGAAATCACATTACACACTTTAGAATAGCTATTAACAAAAACATAGAGAGATATGTTGGTTAGTTTCACTAAAATAAGCATTTTACTATTTATATGCATCTCCTAACATCATGCTATATACCTTAACTGTATGTTACAAGTTTATATTAAAATTGTCTTCTATTTTTTTTTTTGGTACTGGGGATTGAACTAAGGGGCATTCTTCCTCTGAACTTCACCCCGAGCCCTATTTTATTTTTTATTTTGAAACAGGGTCTCACTAAGCTGCAGAGGGCCTCACTAAGTTGCTGAGGCTGGCTGCGAACCTTCAATCCTTTCTCAGCCTCCTAAGTACTGGAATTACAAGCATGTGCCACCATGCCTGGCTAAAATTATCCTCTTTTTTAAGAGATAATAAAAATTCATATCTATTTGATTATTAATTTCAAAATCAATAACCTACAGTATACCAAAGTAGACATTTAAAACATGAAAATATAATTTTTGTTATGATAATTTGAAGGAAGCTTAAACAAGGAAAATTATATTTATAAGCTTTATTTTTGGGGGGCATTAAAAGCATATTTGGAAGTTTGAGGGCATAACATTATCAAATTGTTGAATCTTACTTTATCCTTATCTTCCCTTCTATTTTCAGTGATTTCAAATCCACATTTAATTGTTGGTTTTGTGTTATGTCTAAACACAAATCTGTTCATTGTACTTCCCTGTTAAATTCCTTCTGTAACTCCATATTGAAGAGTAAGCTCTTAAATATGACAAAGTCGGTCTTTATTGTGATCCCACTCTGTGCCTTGCATTAACTTGCTGAAAACTTGAGCTTCAAACGCTTCCTCACAAACATAATGGTGTCTCATACATCTACCCTGTTTCCTCAGAAATAATGAAACCACTTTCCAAAATGGGTTATTAGTGTTATTCCTAAGGATTCGTATTTACGGTTCTGACTTAACAAAGAAATTTTTGTATGCTGGACATTTTTTAAGTGCTTTATGTATGTAAAGTAATTTAATCTTCACATCATCTGTACATGGTATTTCATGTTATTCCAATTATACATATGGAGCTGAGGCATCGAGAAGTTTTGTAGAAGCCATTAGCCTTATAAGTAGTAAAACTGGGTTGAATTCAAAGACCCTGGATCAGGATCTCTACACTGCAGGACACCTTGTGCACACTGCCATTATGTCATTGACTCTATTGCATTAGAATTATTTTTTATTATCTTTCTACTCTGTCAATTTCTTAGGACAATGAATATTCTCACTCCACTTTGTGGAAAGAAGCCTTTATCAAAGTAGTTATTTCTTAGTACAATAGAAACTTTTGCAAAATTGAGCTAGATTTTAAACAAATGTTAATTATAGCTTTTGTGTAGTTCCTGGCACATGTGAATACTCATGTTTTGAAGAGATAAAGAAAGGTATAAAAGGTAAAAAACAAGAGAGAAGAAAGGAAAAAAGACTAATTTTAGTTTGTTGGGGGACTATAATAAAAAGAAAAATCTTTTTCAAATCCAGAAATACTTTCTACAAAGATGGCAGGGAATAAAAACACCTTTTATTATCAATAAGCATTAAACCAGAATGTTTTGTATTACAGGCAATGCATTAAGGGAACGTAAAGACAGAAAGAAATGTCACCCCTTTATATTGCCAAGTGGTTACAATCCATTACATACATATTTTCAAGATAGAGAATAACTAGTTCTCAAGAGGACTTGATGGCACCTCTTATCACAGATATTATATCCTAACCTGAGTGGCATATGTGCTATGTAATAGGCTCTATCAAGAGGAAAAATAAACTTCTCACATCTTTATGGCAGGAGATAGTTTTACAATTTGGAGCAAGTTTCTCAGGGAAGTTAGACTCCTACTCTCCCACAGAAATTGGGAGATAAGGGAGCTATCTCCCTGGATACTTCAGTTTCATAGATATATCTCTCAGGTACTTGATAGAACTGACCAAATGCTACTTTAGTCTACCAAAGAATTTATGTACATTTCAAAGAGAGGAGAAAGCATTTACAACTATTCTAAAACTAAATGTTCCAAGAAAAAAGAGAGGAGGGTTATCTCTTGTTTTTCAAAGGGAAGAACTAAGCCTCTAACTTTTAATTTTTATTTTTTCTTGAATAAAAACTAGGTCAGAAGGAGTGCGGCATGTCAGGAGGAACACTGCAATGTTCCAGGCCCACTTTTCTTACAAGCCTTTTCCTTGGAAGAATCACTTCATCTCTGTAGAGCTCTACTTTTTCACCTGTAAAGTGTGTGATATTATCTAAAGTCACTTTTAGATTTATTGTTCTATTTCAAAATAATGGAAGAAATGAGCATCCAGTTCAGAGAGGACAGCAAGTGTTGTTATTTTTCATGTCTGCATGTTATTTGAGCTTTAATTGCTCCAATTTCTCTAACACAAAATCAGTGTCCTTCACTAAACACCTATAGACCTCTAAATCACAGGGAAATAAGAATCTCTCGTCTATTGAACATTTAATATATAATCTGTAAAAATGTATAGAAAGGAAGGATAGCTCACTTCCATTTTACGAAATATCTTAAACAACAGGTAATGGTCAATAAAGGAAGGTTTTTCTTATATTTTATCTGTAGAGACTGGTGGCCTTGAATGGACTGCCATTCTTGGAGCCATGGAGATTTATAAATATTATACTTTTAGTGTAGAGATCTATACAAGGTGTTAGGATGCTATTTTTTCTTCTGTTTTTCCTCAACAAAGAAAATTCTATAGGAAAGATGGACACTGAAAATAACAAAGTAATCTCTCTCTCTGCTTTTAATCTAAGAAGAGTTCTCTTACAAAATTTACTTTTTAAAGAAAATCCTGGTAACTCATATAAGTGAAAACCTTGAATCTGCTAAGTAAATATTAACAGAAAAAATGGACATTATTATTTACAATACAAATATTCCTTAAAGAAAAATTTGTCAATCAGCCATTGTATACATGATCTAGTTGTCCCACTATGCCCCATAACTACATAAAATTACTATGTGTCAGTTAAAAAAAATATATTTTTAAAGTCTGTTCACTTGACTGCCTGGGCCCCCAAGTGCTTCAATGTTTTTTTCTTCAGAGTTTAATTCCCCAAAGGAATAGGGAAGTCACTCAATAAGTAATGGATATACAATGATGTAAATAAGTAAATCTATATACCCTGAAGAGTTTCCTTGTGAGCCAGGGTGTTATTTGTGCATTCTTCCTGTGAATGCGTGTGAATGCTTCAGTGCCACATGGTCTATGAGTCAACCTCAGGGCAGAGGAGGCTACTGTAAACACTTAGAAATACTTGAAGCAACCTAGAGAAAATCTTTTAAATATTTGGTCCTACTTACTTTTTCATAGGAACAAATGAGAAAAGACCTTAATGATTAAAAAATGGAATATTTATTTGCAAAGCTACTTTGAATTCTTTCTTAAAAATTGTCTACAGTCAACCATAGTGGCTCATGCCTGTTATCCCAGTTCTTGGGAGGCTGAGACAGAAAAATCACAGTTTGAGGCCAGTGCATGGTAATTTAGTGAGATCCTTTTTGAAATAAAAATGAAAGAAAGGGCCAGGGGTGTAGTTCAGTGGTAGAAAGCCCCTGGGTTCAATCCCAGCACCACACCCCAAAAATGATTACAATGTTCATATTGCATTTCTAATGAGCCAAGGTGAAAAATGTATCTGGTTTTCTCATTTAATATAGTCCAAACCCTGTTTTTGCATGAACTATACTAAATAATATTTTGTTATGCCATATCATTCTCATATTTTTCTAATATGTTGTTATTACACAAGTTGCTAGTTTGGTCTGCCTTCTTTAATTCTCTGACCTAAACTTTTTTTCTACCCTTCATCCCACTTCAAACACATGGATTTTCCTGTGTTGTACTCCAGGATACCATTTTATGGACAATATTCTACTAGATAACTCTGTACAAACTCTCAAACTCTGTACAAACTCTCAAACTACTTGTTGTCTCTGTCAACTATCAAATATTTGATGAGGTAAAGTGATAGTAAGGGACATTAATTATCTTCACAGTATTGTGCAACTATTACCACTATTTCCAAAACATTTTCATCAGCCCAAAGAGAAACTCTGTAATCATTTAACAATTCTCCATTGTGCTCTCCCTCCAGCCCCTGGTATCCCCTAGTCTACTTTCTGTCTCAGTAAACTTGCCTACTCTAGATATTACATATAAATAGAATCATATAGCATTTGTCTCTTTTAGTATAGTGCATATAAAGTGGTATCTAATTGTGGTTTTATTTCCTTAATGATTAATGATCATCTTTTCATTTGCTTATTGGCCATTTGTACATCTTTGAATATATTTACATTCAAGACCTTTGACCATTTTTAAAATTAGTTTAATTTTGTTATTACTGAGGTATAGAAGTACCTTATACTCTCAGGATATTAAACACAGAAAAAATACACACACACACACACACACACACACACACACACACACACACACATGAGAGAGACAGAAAAAGGAAGCTTATTTTAAGAAATTAGCTTATACAATTATGGGCATTGTGAAATTCAAAATCAGCAAGGCAGGCTAGCAGACTGGAGACCTAGGGAAGGGTTGCAGTCACAGTTCAAATACAGTCTACTGGCAAAACTTCCTGTCAAGATGTAGATTTTTTTTTTATTAAGGGCTTCACCTGATTGCATGAGGACTACCTACCTGATATAGTAATCTGTTTTACTCAAAGTCTAATGATTTAAATGTTCATGTTATGAAAAAATATACAGAGAAACATCTAGAATAATATTTGGCCAGATATCTTAGTAGTTTGATCTAACCAAGTGGGCAAGTTGACAAATAAACACCAGGGATGAACAAATGTTTATTTTTTAAAATTTTGATGAAAACTGATGCTTTTTATTTTCTTTTGTCACTCATCTTTTTGGAATCATATGTAAAAAAATCCATTGCCAAATTCAAGGTCATTTTTAAAGATTTTAACTGTAAAACTCAGAGACTTTAATTGACACAAATTGTTACCGCTATTTTTTAATCTTAGAATTGTATGATTTTAGCTCCTATACTTAGCTCATAGATCCATTTTAAGTTCATATGTGTTTGCGGTATGTGTTAAGGATTCAAGTTATTTGCTTTGACTATGTAAGTCCTCGGTTCCCAGCATCATCTCTTAAAGAAATTCTTTCATTGATGAGTAGACATGGACACTTTACTAAAAGTCACTTGGGCCTAGATAATATGGATTTTTTCCATACTCTCAATTCTATCCTCTTTGTCTTTCTACCTATTTTTGTGCCAATATCTCATTGCTTTTATTACAATAGCTGTGTGATGAGGTTTGAAACTGGAAAGTATGAGTTCCCTAACTTTTTTCTTTTATTTCAAGACTGTTTGGGTTATTTGGTGCACCTCACCATTTTACATTGGGTGAGCATCAGACTTTATAGTCCCCAAATTTCTACATGAGTCTCTGAAACAATCAACTCTTTATGGTATATTTTTACCTGTCATTGTGTTCTCTGTCTTGATCATCTCTAAATTTAAAAATTCTGATGTCCCTGATGGCCTTGAAACAGATTAGATCAGACTCAGCCAGATTCAAAAGCAACTAATAACTGCCATCTTTCCATTTTGGAAACTCTTTATAACTTGGGAAGTGAATTTGCTCTGAATGTGTAATTACCAAATACTGGTGGTTGTTCAATGTTGAAATCTTCCTCTCCCTGTTGTTTTAAGATAGTATAGCTATTACAGAGAAACCGAATATCATCTTGAAAAAACATACAATCTTTATTTGTTTTTAAGAGTAAAATGATTTAATGAAATAAATAATAGAAATAAGAAAATCTAAGACTTAAGGATCCCAAATTGCTGTTTCTAAATAACTGAATATCTAAAAGCAAACTAGTAATATATGTGTTGTGAAGGGAATGATGACATTTTAGCTCCTCCCACCTCAATATTTAATCTATTTTAAACTCTCAATAATAAGTTTTTCTTTCTGAAATATTTAATCCTGTCATACTTGTTACTCTTAGCACCTAATGGAATTTCACATTTATAAGTATTTAGTTTTTATTAGTTGAATTATGATGTCATATATCTCCTGTTTCCTCTCCAAGTATACTTTCTGGTTTTTTTTCTACCATCTTCTTTATCCTGGTGGTTTGAACTGACTGGTTTCCATCACTTAATAAATGTATGCCTTTGGCATCAGGATTCCCATGGAATTTGACCAACAAGGAACATTGACAGGAGGTTAGAGAGAGAGGACCACATGTTTAATCTATATTTGCCTTTTTGCAAGGTCATAATGCTGGCACTGCCCCTCCCCTGATGCATCTCAAGGCGACCTTTTCCACAGATCTTTCGCAGTCAGAGTTCAATTACTATTCTCAAGGCTTTATGCCATCTCTTTTACTATTGCTAGATTGAGCCACACATTTTCACATGGGTTCTTTATAAAGTGTTATAAAATTGTTCTAATTTGAATGTGCACTCCTTGTTTATTGGGACTGTGGTGATAAATGCAACAGACATTTATACAAATGGATATTTTATGAAGGTGAATATTCTTCAAAGAAGAAGTGCACAAATACTAGCTAACTACTGCTTACCTTCTTAACGTATATATATATTTTTAATTTGATCTCCTCTTCCTATTAATCTATGTGGCACATGAAAAAAAAAGATAGTTGAGAGCTCATGGTGTTTCTTTTTCCTTTAGACCTTTAAGGAAGGCACCAGCAAATAAAATAAAATGAACACAAAATTTTACACTTTCCTCCTCACAATCAATAAACCTTTTCAAGTGGACAGGGTTTAAAGAAAAGAAACTTCTTCACAGATCACTGCATTTAAAGTGTAACTCACTCCAGAAAGCTGCCTTCTAAATGTATCCTCTTAAATACACTTCAAATGTTTGTGGACTACAATCTGTAAAACTAGTTTTATAGCTTAGCAGTCAGAGGTCTGCTCCCTTAAAATGTGGCTGTATAGCCTCTAGGACAGTATGTATAAATGCAGATTATGAAGCTGCTCCCAGTATATAGCATATTTGAGGGGTGATACATAGATTATGTAATAGCAACTTTTTTAAGATTGAAAACTGGAAAGTAATTTTTTCATTCCTTCTTTTCCTCCTGCTTTCTATTTTTGACAATAATACTCAAAAACTGATTTTACTCATAGTTTCCATTGTTCATCATTTTTTCCAACTTTCCATTGCTCTTAATCATAGATGTATCAAAAAATATTTTTTGTTCTTCCAGGGGAAGGGGAAGGATGACAATGAAAGGAATGCTCATTAGTAACTTCAATCAAAAAGAGAGAGTGATAACCAAAATTTAATATCTAAAACATGCTTCTTTTAACCATTATTTTCTTCCTCCCAATTCTTTTAAGTAAAGGGTTACACCTAGGATTTCCTTATAATCTAATTTACCAGGCATAGTCCTTGTTTATAAATATTGACTTGATGTAATTGTAGATAAAAACACTTTCACCCTAGGGCAGACTCCCATTTGTTTAATAAATTATATATTCAATCAGCTTACATAATATTTCTTGCCTTACACATCATATCCAAATGAGGCTTGCCAAATTTATCAAATCAGATATCCTATGCAATATTTGGTACATACTTAAAAAAAAAGTTCTTATCTAAAATTCAGAGTTAACTGAGTGCTGCACTTCTGTATTTTATGTGTCAATTTTGCCAAAGGGAAACTGAAACACTGATGTAAGGCAAACAGCAGATTTCCAACCCTTCCACTGGGCCTCAGTGAATATCTCAAAGTTCGACTTTTAAATATATTTTTAATGGTGCATTATAATTATGCATCATAGAGAGATTCAAAGTGATATATTCACACATGCACACAGTACTTTATTTATTTCCCTGCACATCCCACTACACTTCCCCCTCCTCCCTCCTCATACATGTTAGTGAGATTGGTGCTGATACCTTCAGGTACGGACATGCCATTATTTGAACTATTCCCTTCTTCAAGCCTCTTTTTTCCCCTCCTAACGTCCCTCCCTCGATCCCCTTCCACTGTTCTACTGGTCTTTCTTCTCATTTAACTAAGGTCCCCCTTCTTACTCTCCCTATTTTCTCTCTAGCTTTCACATGTGAGAGAAAACATATATAGGTCCTTTGACTTCCCAAAACTAGCTGATCTCAGCAATCTAATTCCATCCATTTCCCAGCAAATGACATGATTTTGCATATTATGGCTGAATAAAATCAAAAGGAAATTTAAAATTTTCATTTAAAATGTTTTATGTTTTTAAATTGTTTTGGGCTTTTTTGGTGTAGTACTGAGGATCAATCTAACTCAGAGCTTTGGGCGTGTTATACAAATACTCTACCTCTGTGCTACATCCACAGCCTATGTTTTAATATTGTTAAAGAAGTACATATGTGGTAAAATATAATGCTTTGATAAAGATATGTGCAATTTATTTCCAGGCTTACAAATTCCCCAGACACATGCACAAAACAAATTATCTTGTGACTTTTGAATGTCTTTTGTAATACTTAGTTTTTACATATAGATACATATGTTTTAAATATTTTAAACAGAATGAGATATAGATGGACATAGTTACATAGATAGGTGTTATAGCCATGCTTTCTGTTAGTCATATAAATTTTATCTATCTAACGTTTTGTCTCACACAAATGTTAATCTATACATATTTCCCAGATGTACATTTTGAAGTTGACACTACATATATAAAGTACCTATTTTTGTCATAGATGTAGCATAATTATTTTAATAGTTCCTAAATCACAATCCTAGATTGCTTACAGGAGTCTGTCATCAGAAACTTTCCTCAGTCAACTCTCATACTTGTGGTTGTTCACCACATAAATAGAACTAAGGACAAAAATCACATGATCATTTCAAAAATGCTGAAAAAGCATTCGAAAAAATCCAACACCCATTCATCTTAAAACACTGCAAAAAATTGAATAGAATGAACTTACCTCAGTATAAAAAGGCAATATACAATAAACCCAAAGTAAGCATTATATTGAATAGGGAAAAACTGCAATAATTTCCTTTAAAACCAGGAAAAAGACAAGGATGCCCACTATAATCATTCTCTTGCAATATAGTACTTGAGAGGCTAGCCAGAGTGATAAGGCAAGAGAAGAAAATCAAAGGAGTACAAATAAGAAAAGAAGAACTGAGATCATTCCTATTTGCAGATCTATTATGTCTATTTTCAGATGACATGATCTTATACTTAGAAGACCCCAAAAACTCAACCAAAAGACTTCAAGAGCTTATTAACAAATTCAGCAAAGTATCAAGATACAAAACCATTCTTTAAGAAACCAGTAGCTTTTCTAAATGCCAACCATAAATCCACTGAAAAAGAAAACAGTTCCATTTGGAATACCTCAAAAATAATAAAATACCTAAAATAATAAAATACCTAGGAATAAATCTAACCAAGGAGGTTAAAACCTCTACAATGAAAATTATTAAATACTAGAGAAAAAGCTGAAGAAGATCTTAGAATATGGAAAGATCTCCCATGCTATTAGATAGGCAGAATAATATTAATGGTCATTCTACCTTCAACCAAAAGTGATCTACAGAGTCAATGCAATCCCTATCAAAATAATAATGTCATTCTTCTAGCAAAAATCAGTCCTAAACTTCATATGGAAAAACAAAAGACACAGAATAGGCAAAGAAATACTCAGCAATAAGAACCATGCAGGAGGCATCACAATTCCTGAATTCAAATTATACTACAGAGCATGGTGTTGTCACAAAAACAGACACATAGACCAATGGGACAGAATAGAAGACACAGAACAAATACACACACTTATACCCAATTGATTTTTGAAAAATGTGCCAAAAACATATGTTGGAGAAAAGACAGCCTTTTCAACAAATGGTCTTGTGAAAATTGATTATCTATTTGTAGAAAAATGGAATTAAATCCCTACCTCTCACCCTGCACAAGAGTCAGCTCAAGATGGATCAAAGACCTGGAAATTAGACCATAGACTTTGAAATTACTAGAGGAGAGCATAGGTCTAACATCCCAACATATAGGCACATGTAGAAACTTCCCCAATAAGATCCCCAAAGCTCAGGAAATTAAAACAAGAATTAATAAATGGATGGTGTTAAACTAAAAAGTTCTGCTCATTAAAGGAAACCATCAAGAGTCTAAAGAGAGAGTCTACAGAATGGGAGAAAAATCTTTGCCAGCTATTCTGATACAGGACTAATATCTAGAATATATAAAGCACTTATAAGACTTGACAGTAAAATAATAATAATAATGATTAATAATTAATAATGATATCCCAAACAAGAAATAAGCAATTGAACTAAATAGACACTTCACAAAAGAGGAAATGCAAATGGCCAATAAATATATTAAAAGATGTTCAATATCATTAGCAATCAGAGAGATGCAAATTAAAACTACACTGAGATTCCATCTAATCCCAATTAGAATGGCAATCATCAAGAAGTCAAACAAATGCTAGTGAGGATGTGGGGAAATATGAACTTTTCTACTGTTGGTAGGATTGCAAATTAGTATAGCCACTATGGAGATCAGTGTGGAGATTCCTCAGAAAACTGGGAATAGATTCACCTTATGATCCAGCTATAACACTCTGAAATCAGAATATTATAGTAATACATGTATATCCATGATTATAGCAGCACAATTTGTAATAGCCAAATTATAGAACCAACCCAAGTATCCATCAACATATCACTGGATCACAAAATTATGGGATATACACATAAGGGAATTCTACTCAGCAATAATGAAGAAAATTATATCATTTTCAGGAAAATTGATAGAACTGGAGAACATTATGTTAGGTGAGATTAGCAAGTTACAGAAAGTGAAGGGTCATATGTTTTCTCTCATATGTGGAATCTAGGGAATAATTAGGATACAAGAGGTACTTTAGATAATGGAGGAGAAACTACAGTGGAGGGAGGGAGGTGGTCTTGGAAAGGGCAGGGGAGGATAGGGAGGGGTAATGAAGGAAACACTTCCACTGACAGTATGTATATTTGTGAGAACAACAATGCCAATCTCAATATCTTGTATGGAGAAGGGGGAAGTGGGGAAGGAGCCAAGGGAATACTCACCAAGTGCTATGTGCATGTATGTCACTATCACTATTTACTACATTATGATGTGAAACTATAATGAACCAATAAAATTATAAAAATAAAATAATAAAACAATTTTCTAAAACTAGACACATAAAATATCATTTTATTAGGATAATTTCCTACCAGCAGTATTACTAGAACAAAGGCTATTTATACTTTTAATTCTTTTAAAAGAAAATCAAATAACTCTAAACAGACCATGTAGATTAACACTTCCAGCAAATGCTTTTGCTTGTTTCCATTCATTTACCTTCCCCATTATCTATAATAAAACTTTTTGCCCTTTATGAATTTGTTAGGGCAATATATTTAATTGGTATTCCTATTCATGTATAAGTAGTTTTCTCTATATGAATTACCTTTTTATGTTTATTTACTTGCCTATCATGGTTTATTATTTTTTAAAATCCTTCCTATCTAGTAATTAAATAATGACTACATTACAACTATGATTTCCAAGTATATTACTTGTATTCTATGACTATAGAGTTTTCATGATGAAAAGTTTAATTTATTAATAATCAAATTATTTCTTTTTAATTCCTGTTATTTAATAAATCCTAAGACATAATAACATTATTCAAATGTTTCCTATTATCTTCAGATAAATTCATTAACAATTTCTCTCATTTCTATTTTTACCTATATTCATAGATTAGAAAAAATAGAATGGTGTTTGGAAACAAGAATTCATTCTTTTATTCATCCTATCCCCCCACATTTTTTCCAAATTCCCACACTGTTGAATAACTTAGCTTTTCTCTATTTTAGTTCATGTTTTTTTATATTATAATATTCATGAATATTTAGGTCTATTTTAAATCTTTTTTCTGTTATTCTGATCAATTTTTCATGATTTGGAATCAAATAAAGATGATTTCTTTATTGTGCTTTGTTGCAATATATTTTAATATTCACTAATATTGTTTTGTGAGAATCTGTATGCTTTCATCTGTATATTTTCAAATCCGATGCTTGTCTTCGTAATGATGCTTTTTGTAAAGAAAACATTTTACTATATTAAAACACTTTATAAGTCAATTTAGAATAGAATTATATCATTATATTTACTCTTCACTTGAAAACAGGCTTGGTTCATTAAAATAATTTAAAAATTTAGTGGTTTAATATACAACTGAAATGCATAGTTAGGCAAATTGAGCTGAGCTCAGCTGGGTGGTGCCTACCAGGTGTTTATAGTGAGCCTCCAACTCACTCAGAGTCAAGTTTACCAAAGATGGTGTGATAGGTTAATTTTATGGGCCACCTAGATGAGACCATGGCATCCAGTAGTTTGTCCAAACACTAATGTAGATGTTGCTATAAAATGTTTCATACTCCCCTTAAATATAACCCTGACATTACATTTATTATTTTTATATATTTTGCTTCTTAAATATGGAAGATTAATTATTTATTTTATTAATTTTATAGTATTTTAAACCCTTAAGAATAGTAATTATTGCATGATAATTATAGGATCATGACAATTGGGTTGGGGATGTAGCTCAGTGGCAAAGCACTTGACTACCATGTTCAAAGTACTGGGTTCAATCCCCAGCATATCAAAAAATATTAATATTATTTGCCTTTAAAAATCAAGGATTTCCTCTGTTAAATATTAGACATCACACTCAGAATTTTTCTGACCAGCCAGGGAACTTTTTATTTTTTATACATACTTTCCATTAAAAATATTTATCTCTATTAACTGTGTGAGTTCTAATTTTAGGGTTGTCAGGGGGAAAAATTCTACTCTTCAAAACTAAGATTATGCCCTACTAATAAAGCATTAACTGTATGTCTTAGTAAAATAAATTAATATATATTAGATGATATGTCCCATCCCTATTTTAAATAAAGTAAAATAAGTCTATTAAAATATATAGATATATGAATTTCATTTCTTTAGTTATAAAGTTCATAATTTTATTGTTTTTCTTTTCTTATCAGCAAGTAAAGATTGGAATAAATGCAAATCTAATTTAACAGAATATTTAATTTTAAAATGTATTTACTCTTGCTATTTTAGGATTTAGCAATTTTTTTCTAAATGGAAAAGACAGTCAATAGATTTATGCTGTCACTTAGTCCTCCAAAAGGTGTTCCCAATTGTTAATTATATCACCCAAACTTCAAGTAGATGTGGCATAATTAGAACTACAGGGAGACTGTTCATGTGGAATTAACATCAGTCATGAAAAAGGGAGAGAAATTTTGCTCATATGAAGGAACACATAGAGAACTCATTAACTCTGTAGGATACATCTTAACAGAAATTATATAGCTTTGGAATATTAGAAAGAAAATGTGGTTTCCTCATTTATGAGATAACAATATTATGACTGTAATCATTATTAGTTTGTCAACACTGCTTTGACAATATTTGTTTGGTCTTTCTTCCTCAACTTTGACTATAATCTCAGAAATATTTCTTGGTCTCAGTTGTCACTTTCAATTCTTAACAATGTCATTTTTAGACAATAAAAGAATCTGATCCTGTCAATATTAAAACATTGATTTATTATCAAACCCATACTCTTTTATTCCCCAGCTCAGTCTTAACCTGCTGGAAATCTTCAGGGAGAAAGGAGATGGTCAACTTACTTCCTTTCCTTTGCCATGGCTGACATGTTTTGCTATGCTCTTTCCTTTTTTCCCAGGGTTGAGGCTAAGAGACTCTAAAACCTTTTGTTTTTCTTGGAGAGTCCTAAGATTTATTGGTATAGGCAAATTTATCTCCCACTTTATTTATTTATTTATTTATTTATTTATTTATTTATTTATTTATTTTTCCAGTACTGGGGATTGAACCCAGGGGCCTTCTACCTCCAGGTTACACCCCTAGCCCTATTATTTTATTCTTTATTTTGAAACAGGGTCTCACTAAGTTGCGGAGGACCGCACTAAGTAGCTTAAGCTGGCAGAGAACCTGTGATCCTCCTGTTTCAGCCTCCCAAGTACTGGAATTACAAACGTGCACCACCACGCCCGGCTTATTATCCCCCACTTTAAATTCCAGATTTTTATAAAGTTTTGACCATGTTTTATTCCCTTGACTTCTTTTTTCCCAACAGCACCTCACTTTCAAGGCTACACTGTCATTTTTCTTTCAAATCTAAAACATCACAAACTTAAGTTTCTGACTATAACAGACTTTAGAGAAAATATTTCACAGCAATGAACAAGAGCTAATGAGTTTATTACTTGTGGCAGCTTAGCCTTATTTCAACAAAAATAGCACAAAACTAGCTCTCAGAATAATCCAAAGCCAGATCTCAGAATATATTGATTGTGCCTCTGCACTAAAACCTGGATAATTGCCAAGAGAATGGACCTGAATTCCAACTCCATTATTATTATTTTTTTAACTTCTATCAAGGCATGCAGATATGTTAAGAAAGTCTCTTTGAGAATGATGGAGACACTACAAGTCCTACAGGCTTAGAGACAACACATGTTCTAGTGGTGAAAGAACAGACATAGGTAGTATAGGTCTTTACCTCTGACACTGTGACTCAGGAATGTTATTACAGCCTCCTCTTCTGTATCTTCAACAGAAAGTGGCGATAATGTATATGTTTCATATCATTATTTGAAGACTTAAATTCTCGGGGCCAGCCCGGGAGTGATACAAAGCTGACGGAAGACTGACACTGACGGCCCGAAAGAATCACGCCTTGGACCGGGAGATATGTCTAGCACGATCTCGTTTATTAGAAAGCCAAATCCCTCTTTTATAGTAGAGGCTATACAGGAAACTCACAAGCAGTAGGGTGTGACCCAATGGCACGCGACGGGTCGGGTCACCATGCCCCCCTGTAACCTATTATAGGTAGAGGCACCTGTCGTCTGTGAGCACGGAAGGAGGTAACTGCCTATCATAGCCCTCCTGAGGCTAGGTGGGGCTATCTGCGGGACCTCCCTCCGAGGGGTCCGCCAGTGCCATCTTTGCCATTGATAGGCTGAATCGCTGCCACGTGGAAGAGGCCCGGTACTCAGTACTCTAGGGCAGGCTTCTGCTAGTCCACCAGGCCCTTTCATGGCACTGGGTGGAGGGCCCAGCATTAAATGACCTATTTGTAAAGTGCTTTGCAGGGTGCCTGGCTCACAATAAGCCTTACATATTAATTTATTAAATACATTAATAGGAATTAATACATTAATTCCTTAATTAATTTATTAAATACATTAATAGGATTTGGATGCCATGAGGTTATACAACTGGCATGCATAGGAGATTACCATTTTGAATAATAGTTTAGTAGGAATATATAAATATAAATTTGGGGGGTCACAGAAGCCTCTTCATCCCAAGACAATGTTCATTGTGTATTCTCAGATTCAGAGTAACTTTGAGAAAAAGGAACAAATATAAGCATATTTCCCAGCACTTATGAATATTTCTCTGTGTACTTATTATTAGTAATTTTGAAAATATTTTCCTGTTTCTCTCATTAACAAACTCTTGAAAGATTAAAAATCTAGTGTGGAAAGACTCATAATCTGACTGAATCTACCAAAGTCAAATAGTTTTAGAAAAATACATTAAATGATTAAAATTGAGTAGTAAATATTTAATATAAGGTACTTAACCACCTTTTGGAAGAAAACTTCTGCATAGTCTGGTGGTTGAATAGTATCCTTCTCTAATGATTTCTCCCTTTCTCCTGAGGAATTGCATTCCTTAAACAACAAATGTCTTTTTTTACTATTCAAAAGAATCTGTCCACCACCACCCACTATTCCCAATTCAGAGGTAAAAAAATAATTTTAATTAATTATTTTTGTTTCTCTTATGTTTATGAGAAGTATTAAGTGTGTCTAATAAATAAAGGCATTTTTATATTCAAATAATGTGTAGATCTGAAATTCTAAGTTCTTGGAATGTTATAAAAAACACAACATATCTGTTATTGCACCAATCTTTTATTTTCTACTAAACAGCTTTAATGTTATAAAAATCAAACTAATATATCATCAAACTTAGAAAAACATTTGAATTCAAATTCAAAATATATTTGAGTACTCAATAACATTTTTATTTTACTTTATTTATTTATTTGATTGATTGATTGATTTAATATGGAACTCGAGATTGAACCCAGGGGATTCTACTACTGAGCTACACTCCAGCCCTATTTTGTTTTTGTAACAGCATCTCATTAAGTAACCTTGTGCTGGCCTTGAATCTTAACAGAGTGGGAGAGACACCAGGATCCCTAATTCCATTTGAGGGTATACTCCAATGAGCTGAAAACTTCTCACTAGACCTCAACTCTGAAAGTTTTTACACCCTCTCTTTGGTGGAACCTTAGGGAAAAGGCCATTAACACATGGGCTTTTGGGGGATATTTATACAAACCATAGCATTTTCATAAATTTTTACAGGATAAGCAATGTTTTCAATTGATACCCATTGCCAAAATTTAAATTTGTGTTATAAAACACAGCACCTTTTAATTTTCATTCTATCATTGGAAATATAGAATGAAATTTGGTATAACAGACAGGCTTGGATCACAATGAACAGATGCTGTTGCTAAAACAAAATGTGGGACCTTCTTACAAGTGGATCCTTGTTATAACACAGTCTGACACTTTGATTGCAATCCTAATGGATAGTCTTTCAACGAATTGTTAAAACATGAACAAAACTAATCAAAGAAATTGAAGAATATCTCTAAAGTGAAAAGAATCCATGAGGTTTCAATTGAATTTCCTTTTGCTTTTTTTTCTTGGGTGCAGAATAGATATGAACAAGAATTTAGCATTGTTTTAACATATTACTCACTTGATAAAATGTGCAATGATTAGATACCAGAAAATAGCAGTTATTTGGTCCATTGAATATTATAATATTTCACCAAAATATTGAAAAAATATTCAGCAGACATTTGGTATTCTTGGCATTTTAGAATTCTAAAACAAAAATCTTTGCTTCTTTATTGGTTGTCCAGTAAAGAATGATTATATCACTGTAATTTAGGATATCTCCAGATAAGTTTAAAATAACCTAATAAGTATAACATTTTCAGAGTGTGTTTCATTTCTACTAACCATGATATTGTAATTTTTTTTCTACAGTGATAAATACATGATTTAGACATTAGGAGATCCTTAACATGTCATAATATACTTAGTTTACTATTTTAACTAATTAAAAGACACGCAAATTGAATTTTTTTCATGTGATAGAAGCAATAGATGTGCTTAGAAGATAAAGAGAATATATTAGTAAGCTGGATTGACAGAACTGCTGAACTCTTATAGTGGACTAAGTTCAAATTAGTAGATGACTCTCATTAACTGTAAGCTGACAGATCAAGAGCAACCTGTGTAGACAAAATAAGTGAACATTGATTAAGATATTGCCAAATAATGTTTTTAATAAAGAGATCAATAAGATACTACAAAGTTATCTCCTGTTTAGAAACCACTAAACCTATTAGGAATATGAACTTTGAAAGCCTTGTGGTGATGACTTAGACATATTTGGTGAAAATCTGAGTACTTCATAAAATTTCATCTCAAAATATGAATACTTTTTAAACATAAAAGGTTGATGGATTTGGGAGTAAGTTCTACAAATTCATGTGCACTGTGTTAATGTAGATGTGTTTAGGAAAGGGAAGAATTGTTAAGAGAGCTTATATCTGACATTCTCTGGTTACAAGTTATATTATCTCTGAGACAGAATGCGTTCAGAAATGGAGGTGGGTAAAGTGTTGGAATGGCCACTGATTAAAACAGAAGGAATGAAATAGGTTTGTAAAAAAATAGTGGCTCATCTGAGATTGTATCTGAAAACCCTCTTTAAAAACTATCTCACTCTTTAAACTAACCAAATTCTACCTTTATTTTTGAGACCCATTTCTAAGTTACATTTTTATCATAAAATAACCAAGTCACATTATTATTCATCTTAATCTCCAGTTTCTTTCCAATTGATTCAAATAACTCCTTAGGTGAGGATTTTCTTAAAGACCCATTTTTTCTCCAATATATCAGAAGTTCCACTGGATTAAAGATTATATCATAAACTTCTTCTACATTTTGTCACCAGTCGGAATATCAGTTCATCTACATTTATTTCACTATCCCTACTCTTCTTTCCTCCTTACCCAGCAATGACTCTGCATTCTTTCATTGCAATCATGACTTGACACTCACCTTCAACGACATTGTCTAACTTTTTCTCTATTACAGTCAATTGCAAAATCCCCACTCAGGCTTAGGATGGTTCTCCATCTTAAAACATGTGAATATGCCTAATACATGTGCAATCATGTGCAGGTGTACATACATGCACACATGCACACATATACATACATGTATGCTATTAGAATTGTCATTAATTCAGGGTCACTAAAATTGGGTAAAATTTTAGTGATGCTAGGAATTCTACATTTGCCTAGTATCCAAGTGCTTCCCAACTTTATCAGTCAGATTAATCTAGGTCATGCTCTACTAATAAGCACTGCGTAAATTTTGGTGTGAAGATGAAATAAAGTGAAAAAACAAACAAGCAAACAAACGAAAAACAATGACTCACTTCTCATTCAGTCACAACCTTCAGCCAGGCTGGGAAGCTTTCCAGAGCAGCTGGCCATGCAAGTGATGTCTCAGCATTCACCCTCTGAGTCTGATGGTTCTATGATCACAGGGTCAGAGGAAGAGTTCTCTACATCAGTCAATCAATTGTATCTTCATACAAACAGTTGATTGTTTGCAATGGATCTCCTAGAGAAGTGAAACACATTCAAATGGCCAAATTGAGTCAAATAATGACATCTAACTTCAAGGAAGAAGAGAAATCATGGCAAACGTCAGTGCCATATTTCACTAATAAAAATAGAGGATTCTTACATAAATTCTGATTTCAGATATAATATGAATAATTTTAATATAAGCATGTCTCATGGAATATTTGGAACATATTTCTCCTAAAGTATTGAGCATTATTTATCTGAAGTTCAAATTTAATTGATTGCCTATATATTATCTGAAATCCCTATACCCCATACAGAAGAATTGAAAATATTGGTGAACAGTGCTAGACATACAACACCAATGTTTTAATGTTATGATTCATAAAAAATTTAAAGTATCCATGTTCTTTTGCAGCCCCAATTGCATCTGCTATGGTAACAGGTGACTGGCCCTGGGATTTCTGGTGTTCCATGTCCCAGGCTAGTTAACCTGAAGTTTGAAGGGAGCCATATAACATCATTAGAAAAGTTTGGTCCTAAACTGTTCCCTCTGCCAAACCTCCAACTGTTTCCTTGAATGACTGAATAAAAATTATCCATTTGTTAGCTGATGGACATTTTCCTGATGCCTAAAATTTGTTAAGCAATGCCAGATAATGAGCTTCAAAGTGTCTAACTTTAATAAAATAAGCAATGCAATACCTTCTATGCAATCAAATAATAGTATTCATAAAATCTCTGACTCTAGTGTATGAGTATGTGTAATGTGGTTTTCAAATTCCATTCCAGGCTGATAATAATAATTCTTCAAATATGTTTTTTTTTAAATTTACTCATCAGTTCACCAAGCTAGCATAAAATTATATAGAAAACATTTTTTTTTAGAAACAGAGATTAAGGGTATTCATTGACTCATTCATTTTTCTTTCTCCTTACCAGAATTAATGCTCTGAAGAAGTGAAACATGACTCTCAGTCTCAAGGGTGTGGTAGTTTCCCACAACTAAATAAGCAGTGTAAGAGTCCAGTGACAGGAGTGCAGCCTAGGAGCAGAGGTGGGCTCTAGAGACCACTTTGTCCTTGGTTGTACTTCCAATACTGCTCACTATTGTGTACATAATAGACATTTTAATTGCTTGAAGGAAGAAAAACTGAAATATGCCTATAAAAACTATATTTATCAATGCCTTCCTTAGAAAACCAATACCATAGATCTTTTACCATATAAGTAATTGATTGAAATTAGAGTTTCCAGAAAACTCCTCATTAATATTTGATGCTTAAAATGGACATTAAAAATCTCTAATACATAACTCAAAGTCACTCATAGTTAGAGTGTTTAATACAAAATCTGGGTGCCCGATCTTCCTTTCCAAATCTCAGCAATCCATTGTTTTGATCATGTTACTGAAGGAAGACAGCAAAACAAATATTTTAAAGCTCCTACTTTAAAAGTGATGTTTCTGTGATGACAGATTATACAAATATGAAGCAAACATATTTGAGTCAAAACAGGCCCACATTTTATTGTCACAAATAAACTAACAACCTGCCAACTGCATGAGTAACTGTTATGAAATATTTAAATTATCCTACTTCTGGCATATTCTGAATTCATATACAGTTCATTTTCACATGAATTTGTTATCTGGAAACAAACTTGTCTAAAGAAAATGAATTGCTATCTCATGGCACTGAGTACATTTGAGTATAAATCTGAGAAGAGATTATCATAGTTATTGTAGAAAAAATGACAAAATTAATATTCACAATAGTATTATTTAGCACAATATAAGCCATTTTAAGACAAATGTTTTGAGCTATTTATAAATCACTAGAAATTCTATCACTGATGCTTACTTTCATGCACAAAAACACACAAACTTCTTTGACAGTACTTTTGACTTCTACATAGCATTATAGGGAAAGTCTCTGCCATTACAGGCTGTATATAAAACATTTTCTCAAAGGTATAGCAGGCCTTAGAAAGAAATATATTAGAGAAATACCTATGATATGAATGTTTACTCATGATTTCTCTTTCCTTTTTATGTTATTAGAAAAATAAAACATCACATATGTCATTTTATTGCCCACAGTAATCTAAATATCCAACTTTACTCTTACAGGTTATAAGAAGAAGAATTAAAATTAAAATCAATATCTGATTTCAAAGTCCATCTTCCTTCCCAACCACCAAAATTTCTCTCAGTAAAATGCTTTGTAGTCACAAAATGAAAAATTGATTTTTAAAAATCACCTTAGGACAAGCACATGTACACATGTATATGTATGTGTGCATAAGCGGTGTGTGAAAACGAATGTTTATTTTCAAGATTTCATAGGTTTAACTCAGGATAATCAGGATTGAATTTACCCCTTACTGTCATTTTACATGCAGATATAATTCTCTAGAACTGATGGCATTCTTAGTATTTATGATAAACTTTTATTGTTAAAGACATTAATATTTCCTCTCCCAAGAGATCTAAAAGATATTCAATTTTAATTAAAACTAATGATCATTCAATATTTGTGTGGAATCTGTCAATGTTAACCCTATCATGAATACAGTAAGTACCACAAGGCCCTAGGCTTCCATTTAACACTATAAAGGCTATTTTTTCCCTTTTTTGTCGTACTGGGGATTGAACCCAGGTGCATTCTACATCTGAGCTACAACCCCAGCCCTATTTTATTTTTACTTTGAAACAGGATCTTGCTAGGTTGATTAGAGTCTCACTACTTTCTGAGGCTGTCCTTGAACCTGCGATCCTCCAATCTCAACCTCCCAAGTAAGCACTGGGTTTACAGGCTTGTGTCACCACACCCAGCTCATAAAGGTTAAATTATAGAGAATATTGTTGGTTGGAGAATCACTGACATTTTAGTACTTTTTTCCAATTCCAAATTTATTTTATTTTATTTTTAACATGCATTTATTGGTGGATTGGAGTCTCACATCACAATGAATATCTATTTGATGTTAACATACATGCACACAACTCTTAGTGTCCCCCCCACCTCCGCCCACCCATATGAAGTACCGAGAATGATGTTGGTATATTCTCACATGTACACATTGTTTATGATAGTAATTCCACTGATTCACTTCTTTCTTGCCCTTCCCCTTCCCTTGTGCCACTTCCCGTGCCCCACTAAGGGTTCTCTATTATCAACTGGAGTCCCTTGTGTCCCCACTACTCCCTAGGTTGCACATATTAATGAAAACATATGTCCCTTCTTTTTTTGTGATTAGCTGATCTCGTTTAGCATAATGTTCTCCAGATCCTTCCATTTTCTTGCAAATGATGTTATTTTGTTTTTCTTTATTGCTGAATAGAATTCCATTGTGTGTATTTCCCATAATTTTGTAATCCATTTGTCTGTTGATGGACACCTACATTGGTTCCATAATGTGGCTATTGTGAATTGTGCTGCTATGAACATGAGTATGCATATATTACTATAGTTTTCTGGTTTCAGTCCCTTTGGTATGATACCCAGTAGTGGTATAGACATATCATATGGTGGATCCATTCCCAGTTTACTGAGGAATCACCACACTGCTCTCCATAGTAGTTGAACTAGTTTGCAATCCCACCAACTGTGTAGAAGAGTCCCAATTTCCCTATATCCTCGCCAACATTTGTTCTTGTTTGACTTCTTAATCATTGCCATTCTAACTGGGGTTAGATGAAATCTTAGAGTAGTTTTAATTTACATCTCCCTGATTGCTAATGATATTGAACATTTTTCATGTAACTATTTACCATTTGTATCTCTTCTTTTGTGAAGTGTGTATTCATTTCAGTTGCCCACTTCTTGATCACATTATTTGGTTTCTTAGTGTAAAGCCTTTTAAGTTCTTTGTATATCCTAGATATTAGACCTCTGCCAGAGGGAGATCTTGCAAAGATCTCCTCCCATTCCATAAGCTTTCTCTTTAGGCTCTTGATGGTTTCCTTTGATGAGCAGAAGCTTTGTAGTTTAATGCTATCCCAATTATTAATTCTTGTTTTAATTTCCTGTGCTTTGGAGGTTTTGTTGAGGAAGTTTCTTCCTGTGCCTATATGTTGGAGTGTTGAACCTATGCCTTCTTCTAATAATTTCACAGATTCTGATCTAACTTCCAGGTCTTTGATCCATCTCGAGTTGACTCTTGTGCAGGGTGAGAGGTAAGGATTTAGTTCCATTTTTGTATAGGTAGATAACCAGTATTCCCAGCACCATTTGTTGAAAAGACTGTCCTTTCTCCAACGTATGTGTTTGGCACCTTTGTTGAAAATTAATTGACTATAAGTTTGTGGACTTGTTTCTGTATCTTCTATTCTGTTCCACTGGTCTATGTGTCTGCTTTTGTGCCAATACCATGCTGATTTTATTAGTATACCTCTGTAATACAATTTGAAGTGAGGAATTGTTATGCTTCCTGCATGGTTCTTATTGCTGAGAATGCTTTAGCTATTCTCTGTCTTTTTTTCTTCATATGAAATTAATGACTGATTTTTCTAGATCTGTGAAAAGTGATGTGGGTATTTTGATAGGGATTGCATTCACTGTAGATCATTTTTAGCAGAATTACCATTTTTGGTAATGTTTATTCTGACTATCCAAGAGCAGGGGAGATCTTTCCATCCTCTAAGGTCTTCTTCGATTTCTTTCTTCAGTGATCTACAGTTTTCATTGTAGAGGTCGTTTACCTCTTTTGTTAAGTTTATTCCTAGGTATTTGATTGGTTTTAAAGTTATTGTGAATGGAATTGTTTTCTGGCTTTCTTTCTCAGTGGATTCATGGTTGGCATATATGAAAGCTACTGATGTTTTTAGGGTGATCTTGTATCCTGCTACTTTGCTGAATCTGTTAATCAGCTCCAGTAGATTTTCTGATGAGTTCTCTATGTCTTCTATATATAGAATCATATCATCTGCAAATAATGATAATTTTAATACTTCTTTTCCTATTTCAATTCCTTTCATATCCTTCTCTTGTCTTATTGCTCTGGAAAGAGGTTTGAGGACTATATTGAAAAGGAGTGGTGGTAGTGGGCATCCTTGTCTTGCTCCTGTTTTTAATGGGATTTCCAGCAATTTTCCCCCATTCAATATGATGTTGGCTTTGGGTTTGGGTTTCTTATATATTTACTTAATGATGTTGAGGTATGTTCCTTCTATGCTGATTTTCTAAAGAGTTCTTAACATGAATGGGTGTTGAATTTTGACAAATACTTTTTCCACATCTATTGAAATGATTGTGTGATTCTTGTTTTTAGTTTGATTTATATGGTGAATAATGTGTATTGTTTTGTGTATGTTGAACCAGCCTTGCTTTCCTGGGATGAAACCAACTTGGTCATGGTGTATGATTTTCTCAATGTGCTTTTGAATGTGCATGGTTATTGTTTCTTTAGAATTTTTGTGTCTATGTTCATTAATGATATTGGTCTGTAATTCTCTTTTCTTGAGGTATCTTCATTTGGCTTGGTATTAATGTGATGTTGGCCTCATAAAAGGAATTTGGGAGAATTTCATCTCTTTCAATTTCATGGAATAGTTTGTGAAGTATTGGTTTTATTTCTTCTGTAAAGTTTTGTAGAATTTGGCTGGAAAACCATCTGGGCCTGGGCTTTTCTTTGATGGAAGACTTTTTATTGCTGTTTCTATCTCTGCGCTTCCTTTTGGTTGATTCAGGTTTTCTATATCCTTTTGGTTCAATTTAGGTAGGTTGTATGTGTCTAGAAATCTGCCAATTTATTCCATGTTTTCCAGTTTATTGGTACATATGTTTTCAAAGTAGTTTCTTATGATACTCTGGCTTTCTCCACTATCTGTAGTGATGTCCCCTTTTTCATTTCTGATTTTGTTAATTTGGGTTGATTCTCTCCTTTTGGTTAGGTTATCTAGTGGTTTGTCAACCTTGTTAATCTTTTCAAGGAACCAGCTTCTTTTTTTTTTTTTTTTTGCGGTACCAGGGATTGAACTGAACGCAGGGGCATTCTACCTCCGCGCTACGCCCCCAGTCCTATTTTTTTATACTTTTATTTTGAAACCGGGTCTCACGAAGTTGCGGAGGGCCTCATTAAGGAGAGAGAGACAGAGACAGAGACAGACAGAGAGAGAGAGAGAGACAGGGAGAGAGAGAGCTGAGGCTGGCCACGAACCCAGATCCTCCGGTCTCCACCTCCCAAAGTACTGGGATTACAAGCGTGCGCCACCACGCCCGGCCCTAGGAACCAGCTTCTTGTTTTGTTGATTCTTTGTATTATTTTTTTATTCTCTCATTAATTTCTGCTCTGATTTTAGTTATCTCCTGCCTCCTACTGGCTTTGGGATTCGACTATTCCTGTTTTTCAAGATCCTTGAGGTGTGTCATTAGGTTATTTATTTGGGTGTCATTTGTTTTTCGTATGTGGGCACTCAGTGCTATAATTTTCCTCTTAACACTGCCTTCAAAGAGTCCGATAGATTTTGGTATACCATGTCTCTATTTTCATTTAATTCCAGGAATTTTTTAATTTCTCCCCTTATTTTTTTTCTGATCCAGTCCTCGTTCAGAAGTGTATCATTCAGTCTCCATATACTTATGTGATTACTTTTGGTCTTCCTGTTGTTAATTTCCAGTTTCATTCCATTGTGATCTGAGAAGATGCAGGGAATTATATCACATCTTTTGAATTTGCTGGTGCTTGTTTTGTGACCCAGTATGTGGCCTATTTTGGAGAATATTTGGTGGGCAGCTGAGAAAAATGTGTATTCATGTGTTGCTGGTTGAAATAATCTGTGTTTGTCTATTTGATCTTTTTGGTCTATGGTTTTCTTTAGGTCTGAACAATCTTTATTCATCATTTGTCTGGAGGATCAATCTAGTGGCGTGAGTGGTGTGGTAAAGTCTCCCAATATTATTGTGTTTGGGTCTATTTGAAACCTAATGTCCCAAAGACTTTGTTTTATGAATGTGGGTGCACCCACATTTGGGGTGTAAATTTTTACTATTACTATATCTTCTTTTGGATTGTTCCTTTTATTAGTAAGAAGTGATCCACTTTGTCTCTTCTGATGTGTTTTAACTGAAAGTCTGTTTTGTCAGATATAAGCGTTGCTACCCCTGCTTGTTTTTTATCTCCTTTTGCATGTTATATCTTTTTCCATCCTTTTACCTTTAATGTATGAGTATCTTTGGCTAGAAGGTGAGTTTCTTGTAAGCACCATATGGTTGGATTATGCTTTTTTTTTTTTTTTGCAGTACCGGGGATTGAACCCAGGGGCGTTCTACCTCCGTGCTACACCCCCAGCCCTATTTTTTTATGCTTTATTTTGAAACTGGGTCTCACAAAGTTGTGGAGAGGGCCTCACTAGGTAGAGAGAGAGAGAGAGACAGGGAGAAAGAGAGAGCTGAAGCTGGCCACGAACATGGATCCTCCGGTCTCCGCCTCCCAAAGTACTGGGATTACAAGCGTGCGCCACCATGCCCAACACTGGGTTTTGCTTTTTAATCCACATTGCCAGTCTATGCCTTTTAATTGGGGAGTTGAGTCTTTTGACGTTCAATGTTATTATTGGGATATGATTTTTGTTTCCTATCATTTTATGTTCTATTTTATGTTTGCTGTAGTGACAAGTCTCTTTGTTTAGTTGCCTACCTGGTGGAGTTCACCTCTCCTGTGGTTCTGATAATTGCTTGTTTTTCCTTTTTCTTGATTTATTTCTTTTAGGATTTCCTCCAGTGTTGGGTTGGTCCTCATGAATTCTTTGTTTGTTTATCATGGAATGTTTTATTTCTCCATAAAATTTAAATGATAGCTTTGCTGGATATATCAGTCTTGGTTGGAAGTTATTTTCTCCCAGGGTCCGTAGTACTTCATATCAATTCCTCATGGCATTCCTGACTTGGGTTGAGAAGTCTGGGGTGATTTTTATTGTTTTACCCTATATGTCACCCATTCTTTTGTTCTTACTGCTTTTAGGATTCTTTCTTTTCCTCTATGTTAGACATTTTAATTATTATGTGGCATGGGGATGTCCTTCTTTGGTATCTTAACAGTTTTCTATATGTCTCCTGTATGTGGCTGTCAAAATCCTTTTCTATGTTTGGAAAATTCTCTGAAATTATTTCTTTGAAAAGGTTTCTTATGCCCTTGGTCTGTGCTTCTAAACCTTCTTCGATGCCTTTTAGACTTAGATCAGGACGTCTTGTATTGTTCTATATTTCTTGGATGACCAGGGTGTGTTGTAATATCTTGTTTTATCGTTGACTGTGTTTTCAGTTTTGAATGAACTGTCTTCCAGGAGTGATACCCTGTTTTCCACGTGGTCAAGACTACTAGAGTTGGTTTCTATTGCAGTCTTTAATTCATTTATTGACTCCTTCATTTCATTCAGTGAGTGTTTCTTTCTGATTCTTTCTTAGAGCCTCAACTTACTCCTTCATTTCCTCTATGCCTTCTTTGAGGCCTTTCATCATTCTGAAGATCAAAATTCGGAATTCTCCATCTTGCATTTCCTGTAGGTCAGTATCAGTAATCTCACTTGATGCATTGTGAGTGTTTCTGAGTGTTTCTTGTTTCCTCACTCTTCCTCATTTTCATATTTTCGGTGTTTTCAATTTGGTGTTTCTGTTGCCTCTGCATCATCTTTCTTTCTATATATGAGACCTCTTGATGGTTCCTGTAGTCCCAATTGGGTCAGTACACTGCAAGCTGTGGTTCCCTCCCATCTTGTTGATTAGGGTGTGGTGTGTGTGGGGTCACGCAGTTTCTGGAGCTTGGGTGTTGGCACGTTAGGCGCACTTCGAGATGCAGTGTTGGATGTGGCCTCCGAGGCGCTGGTGATGGTACTGGAACGTGCCTGGTTTCTGAGGCATGGGTGCTGAGGTTCGCCTGGGTCCCAAGGGATGCACACGTGCTACGGGTCTCAGGAGGCATCACCGGAGTTTTCCCGGACTCTGAATCTTGCTGAGTATCTTGCGTGGGCCTGAGGGGGGTGTGGACTCTTGGTATTGGGTGGCAACAACTGAGAGTGCATGGGCACTAAGGCAGGGTACAGACAATCACGTGTGGGCCCCAGGGAGGTTTGTGAGCTCCTGGATCTCGGGTGGTGGTGCCAGAGTGTGCCTTGCGTCTGAGGCAGCACGGAGGGATGTGCGGGTCTCAGGTGGCAGCGCCAGAGGGTATCTGGGCTCTGAAGCATGAAGAGAGGCTCTTGCTCAGGTGAGAGAGGTGCAGGCTCTGGGTCTCAGATAGCAGCATTGGAGGTTGTGGGGGTCCAAGGAGGGGGCAGAGGGCCACCTGTGTCTCAGGTGGTTGTTTTGGAGTCTGAAGAAGGGTGCAGAGGGCCACCTGGGTCATGCCAGAGGGTGCCACAGTCCCCGGCCTGCTGTGGAGGGCCGCCCAGGTCATGTGGGACAGCATGGGTGGCCAAGGCCGGGCAAGGAGGACCATCCAGGTCATGAGGGATGACGCAGCTGGCCGAGGCTGGGCTCGGAGGGCAGCCTGGGTCATGTGAGATGGCGCTGGAGTACGAGCAGGATGCAGAGGACCACACAGGTCTTGGCTGGTGTGGGGATCTGATGCGCGGGTGTTGGGGATCCCGTGGGCTGGTAGGGTGATGGTGGGGAGGTGCGTGGCTCTGGCAGGAGCCTGAGATAGGCCAGACTTTGAAGGATTTTCATGATATGCTGCTGGGATGGCCCCACCACTCACAGAATTCTTCTCTGGTTTCTCCTCCTGATATGCTGGGGGGGGGGCTATTAGCCCTGGCTGTAGGGTCTGGGGAAGATAGCTCCTTACCTATCCTGCCAGCACAGGATTGCAGTTTTCTGTGGGATTCTGTAGCTGGTAGACTCTGTGTCTGTGTAGTTATACTCAGGTTAATGGATATTGGGTTTTGGTTCTTCTATGGCTGTGCAATGTTCAGTTCTGAGCCCCCAAGGCAATTTTGAGACAGGTTCATTCAGGGGCTCCAAGTCCATCACCATCTTGGATCCTCCCCTCATTTTTTATTTTGAAACAGGGTCTCACTAAGTTGCTGAGGACCTCACTAAGCTGCTGAAGCTGACTTTAAACCGTGATCCACCTGTCTCAGCTCCCATATCGACATCTTAGTACTTTGATAATTATTAGACTATTATCTTCTTTGGAAATAACTTGATTAGCATGAGTCAAATTATTTTTTAATCAAAACTATCATCTAAAACATTTGGATTAAAGACCAAAGGATCACTTTTCAATTATTGCTAGGTTCAGAGACAGTTATTTATCCTTTTCCTGCTATTATTATAAGGGATACAAAAGTTTGAGAGTACTATAGATGCAGTATTTACATGGACATAACTGGAATTGGGAAGCATCACAAGCTTTACCTGACATTTTCAAATGGCTCTTCACTCACTTCACTCTTTTTAGATGGGGCAGGAAGGTACTCTTTAGCTACCTTGAAATAAGAGAACCAGAGATGTACATTCAAAGGTGGCAGAGACTCCTTTCAGTGGGTGGGGTGCGCTCCATCCTTTTTCTGCAGTTTTAATCTTTTCTTCTCTCTCTCTCTCCTTCTCTCTCTCCCTGCTGTATTTTGGGGCTATATTTAGTGATGATTATCTAGAAATCAAATATCCTAATTATTACTTTGAGAGTAGTCATTTACATTAATAGGAATATGCCACAATGCAATTTAATTTCCTTTTTCAACTTTATATTTTATATAAATTATTATTTCAAATAAACTAGTTATAGAAACAGGATCACCAAAGACTGTCCTTTGAAATTATAAATTTCTCTGAAGAATACTTTAGATGATATTACATGCATAACCAGATGAATTATTCAGATTATTGGAGCAAGATTATCTTTATATTGACTTGAATCCCTTTTAAATGGGGATTTCAAAGTGATATGTCAAGAAAAATATGTTTGTGTAGAATAAACTTAATCCCTATTTGTACATTTGATTTTGTCAATTGAAAACTTTGCATGTGTGTGCATTTATTTATTATATATGCATTTTTACAATAAATTCAGATGTGTGTTATAAAAATATTCAGCCCTATGTAATTAAAAATGAGTAATATATACTGAGCACTTAGTTTGTACTAGGGATGAAACAAATGCAGCAGAGAAAAATACTACCTTTGTTTGGTATAACGCTAATAAATGTTAAAGCAGGAGTTTCAATCAAAGTCTCTTTTACTTCAGTGTCTATCATATTGGCTGGGCACAGTGCTGCACACTTGTAATCCCAGCTACTGAAAGCCTGAGGCAGGAGGATCTCAGGTTTAAGGCCAAACTGGGCAACTTAGACCCCCTGTCAAAAAATAAATAGGGCTGGAGGGCAGCTAAATGGTAGTACATTTGCCTAGCATATGCCAGGCCATATTCAATTCCTAGTACAGAAAAAAAAAAGCCTATCATGTTAAGAATACACTTATATCATTTTTCAAAAAATTTGTTGTTGGAACTAGTAATTTAATCATTTAATATAATTTAAGAAAGTGTAAATAACACAGGAATACATTTTAGATACTATGTACATATGCCATAGTATTATAACAGATATATCAGAGACAGAGTAGCTATGTAGTTTAATGAAGATCACAGGAGATTGTAATGAGGACTGAACTTGGAAAATATTCTTGTGATGCCTGGAACTATAACTTCAATTCAGGGCTTGCACGTCTTACTCTCAGATAATCTTGGGTTGTATAGCACTCCACAAATACACATACACATGCACACACATAAACACTTAAGAATATATCTATCGTTCATTTTATTAAGTATAAAATGAGAGCTTGCCAGTTTTTTCTTAAGAGAATAGTATTAAAATTCTACTCTAATTGCAAAATTAGACCAAAAATTATCTTTTGACTTCCCTATGTGAATAACCTTGGAATTTTTTAATGATGTTTGATTACCTCAATTTTCCTCTCCCATTCTGTTCTTCATTAAAGACTTACTCATCCTTAAATATGAACTTTAAGAATCATGTTTCTGAGTTTCTAAAATAACAGTTGCTACCACATCTCTTTTTAGATATTTTCTTATTTATCTTGAAGTATATAATTTCTTTTGATTCTTCACCCTTTCCTTCCCAAATTGAGTGCTGAGTTACTCAGTTTCTTTATGCTATGGATCTGTCATGGGAGAAGAGATATCTCTGAAAGAGAGCCCAGAAGAGCTCCCAGAGAGAGGAAGGAACTCAACTCTGGATCAGTGAGGTCCCTGACATACATGACCAAAAAAATTTTCCACACATGTCAGTAGAGGGACAGAGATGTACTTAGGAAAGCAAGGAATAACATTAAAGGGAAAATACAGGCTATCTTGAGAGTGAAAGACGTGTTAGGGTTCATGGCTTTTCATTTAAAGGGAACTCATTGGAGGGAAGGTATGTAAAGATGACATCAGTCCAGTAATCTCAAGATGGTTTATGGTCATCTGCTCATTTTCAGAATCCTTAGGATGTTAACATCTTTATTATCTAATAGATAGACAACACTGGAAAGTCCCCTAAATTGTAGTTTCTCAAGATACTGTATTTCTGTTGCTAAAATATCTAGTGGTGGGATAATTAACAGTGTGCCAGGTGATTATCAAAAGTAGGTGAATTTCTGATAATTTTAAGATTGTGAGTGAATAGTTGTGAATTTCCCAGAAATTTGGGAGTGATAGGCCTGAGAGGGCAACTGGCTGAGGGAGTGACAAGCCTGGAAAAGTATGCTAAACTTATCAATTAAAATTTTATTTACTTATTCTTTTTTAATGTCTCCTTTCCAGCTATTTCTTTTAATTTCTCTATATTACCTGAGATCCAGAGGAGTTCCAAGAAACCTTTCTGATGTAGAATTAAGATAAAGAATGTTTGATTAAAGAGATAACTGGGTTAGGAATGTAGCTCAGTTACAGAGCACTTTCCTAGCATGTGTGAGGCCATTGGTTTGTGCTGTAGCACCACACACAAAAAAAGAATAGATTATAGATTCTTAAAATATAAAGTACATTTAAATAACATGGAAGAAATAAACACAATAACCTGGTAAAAATTGTGTTATTGTGCCCATCAAAATTTTATGATGGACAAAATAATATTTATGTATTAAAAAATTAAAATGTTTCTGAAGCATATAAGTGAATAATATTGGACTAATAACACTACCTATCATATTGCTCAGAATTAAAAATTTTTATAAGATCATTATACATGGGAAAATTATAGGCTATTGGACTTTCTGATACACTGTTGATGAGAACACTAAATTAAACAACCTATATGAAGGAAATGACATTTTAATGTATTCATCCTTGGACAATTCCAGTACAAGGGATCCATGAAAAAGAAAAAAATGGATTATGATTTTTAATCCATTTTGCTATCTTATGTCTTTTGATTGGAGTGTTGAGGCCATTTATATTCAGTGTGATTATTGAGAGATGATTTTTAATTTCTATTACTTTTGAGTTTTAAATTCTGTTTGAGATAGTGCTTGTTCTTCTTTGCTTAGTTGTTTGTTTGATGGAAATCATTGTTTCTCTGGTTCTGGCATTTATTTATTGTTTCTTCTTTGTACTTAATCTCTGAGTATTTTTCTTTAGTGCTGGTTTGGAAGACATAAATTCTTTCAGCTTCTGTTTGTCATGGAAGATTTTTATTTCTCCATCAAATTTGAAAGATATCTTTGCTGGGTAGAATAATCTTGGCTGGAAGTTGTTTTCTTTCAGAGTTTAGAATATGTCGCTCCAGACCCTTCTGGCTTTCATTACTTGGTTTGAGAAATCTGGAGTGTTTATTATTGGTTTGTCTCTGAATGACACTTGGTCTTTTACTCTTGTTGCCTTTAAGATTCTCCCCTTGGCATCTACGTAAGTCAATTTGATTATTATGTGGCATGGTAAAACTTTTTTCTGATTTTGTCTAGTGGGGGTCCTATATGTTTCCAGTACCTATGTGTCAAGTAGATTAATATGACCAGAAAAGAGTCTGTACTGAAGATGGGGGAAGAAGATTTGATTATTGGACACAAGGAGAAGGTCTACATTGGAAATCATGAAATTAGAGATAAAAAAACAAAGGCCAGATTACAAAGTACTTATAAATAAGTCTAAGGAGTATGATATTGAAGAGAAATAGAAAATTTAACACTGAATAATGTGGCTTACTTAAGTACATGTGTTTAATTAGAGGTTAAAAAATTTTAAAAAACCTGAGATTCAGGTATGGTGGGATTACACCATACCTGTAATCCCAGTACTTGGGAGGCTGAGATGGGAGGACTGAGGGTTTAAGGCCAGCTCCCTGCAACTTAGTGATACCATGTCAATTCATGATAGATCAAAGACCTGGAAATTAGAACAGAGACCTTACAGCTATTTGAAGAGAGCATGGGTTGAACACTACAACACGTATGCACAGGTAAAAACTTCCTCAACAAGACCTCATAGTCACAAGAAATTAAAAGGAGTATCAATATGTGGGATTGCATTAAACTGAAGAGCTTATGCTCAGCAAAGAAAACTATTAAGAACCTCAAAAGATCCCAATACAATAATATTGGGAGATTTCACCACTCCACTCACACCACTAGATCAATATTCAAGACAAAAGGAAAGTAAAGATGCCTCAGACCTAAGGAACACCATAAACCAAATGATCCTACTAGACACATACAAAATATTCCATCCAACTACAACTGGATTCACATTTTTGTTCATCTGCTCACAGAACCTTCTCCAAAATAGACCATATCCTGGGCCACAAAGCAAGCACTAGCCAATTAAAAATGTGACATAATTCCCCGAATCTTTTCAATCCATAATGGAATGAAATTAGAAATCAACTATAAGAAGATCCAGAGAAACCTCATAAACACATGGAGACTGAACAACACACTGCTAAATGAGGAATGGGTCATAGAAAAAATAAGGGGAGAAATTAAGAAATTCCTAGAAACAAACAAAAATAGAGACACAACATATCAAAATCTCTGGGACACTCTGAAGGCAGTATTAAGAGGAAAATTCATAGCACTGAGCACTCATATAGAACAGAAGAACAGAAAATCATCAAATAAATAACCTAATAACACACCTCAAAGCCCTTGATAAATGGAAACAGTCTAAACCCAAAGCCAGTAGAAGGCAGGAAATTATTAAAATCAGAGCATAAATCAATGAAGTAGAGAATAAAAAAAAGCAATACAAAAAATCAACAAAACCAAAAGCTGGTTTCTCAAAAAAAAAAAAAAAGAGAGAGAGATAAACCACTAGCCAAAAGAAAGAGAGACTCAACCCAAATTACTAAAATAAGAGATTAAAAAGGTGATGTTACCACTGACAGTGTGGAAATCCAAAGGATTATCAGAAACTACTTTGAAAAACTATACTCCAACAAAATGGAAAACCTAGAAGAAATTGACAAATTTCTAGACACATACAACCATCCTAAATTGAATCAAGAAGATATAGAAAATATAAACCAACCTATAACAATCAAAGAGATTTAAGCATGAATAAAGAGCCTACCATCAAAGAAAAGCCCAGGACCCAATGGTTTCCTAGTTGAATTTTATAAAACCTTTATAGAAGAGTTAACCCCAATACTCCTCAATCTATTCCATGAAATAGAAAGAAATGGGACTCTCCCAAACACATTCTATGAAGCCAACATCACATTAATACCAAAACAAAATAAAGACAGCTCAAGAAAACTACAAGCTTTTATCACTGATGAACTTAGATGAAAAACTGCTAAACAAAATACTAGCAATGCACATTTAAAACAACATCAAGAAAATTATACACCATGACCAAGTAGGGTTATCCCAGGGATGTAAGGCTGGTTCAACATATGAAAAACAATCCATGTAATCCACCACATAAACAGAACTAAAGACAAAAATCACATGATAATTTCAATAGATGCTGAAACAGCATTTGACAAAATCCAAATCCAGTGTTTATGATAAAAACACTGCAGAGAATTGGGATGGAGGGAACATAACTCAACATCATAAAGGCAATATGCAATAGACCCACAGCCAACATGATGTTGAATGGGGAAAAACTACAAGAGTTCCCCTTAAAAACAGGAACAAGACAAGGATGTCAACTATCACCACTCCTTTTCAATATAGTACTAGAGACTCTAGCCAGAGCAATAAACCAAGAGAAGGAAATCAAAGGAGTGCAAATAGGAAAAGAAGAATGGAAACTATCTCTATTTGCAGATGACATGATATTATACTTATAAGACCCAACAAACTCAACCAAAAGGCTTATAGAACTGATCAACAAATTCAGCAAAGTGTTTTGATACAAAATCAATCTTAAAAATTCAGAAGCTTTTCTGTATGCCAACCATAAATCCACTGAAAAAGAAATCCAGAAAATATTTCCACTCATGATATCCCCCAAAATAATAAAATACTTATGAATAAACCTGGAAGGTAAAAGACCTCTATAAGGAAAATTATAAAACATTGAAAAAAAATTGAAGAAGAACTTAGATTGAAAGACCTCCCATACTCTTTGATAGGTAGAATAAATATCATCAAAAGGGCCATTCTTCCAAAAGTGATCTACAGATTCAATGCAATACCCATTAAATTACCATGGTCATTCTTCACAGAAAAATCAGTCCTTAAATTCATTTAGAACAATGAAAAACCCAGAATAGCCAAAGTGGTTCTCAGCAACAAGAACCATGTAGGAGGCATCACAGTACCTGACTTCAAACTATACTACAGAGCCATAGTAATAAAAACAGCACTGTATTGGCACAAAAGCAGACACATAGACCTATGGAGTAGAATAGAAGACTCAGAAACAAATCTGCGCACTTAAAGCGAATTGATTTTTGACAAAGGAGCCAAAAAAGTACACTGGAAAAAAGATAGCCTTTTGTTGGCAAAACTGGCTAACCACATGCAGAAAAATGGAAACAAACCACACTTTCTCACCCTGCACAAGAGTTGATTCAAGATGGATCAAAGACTTGAAATTAGACCAGAGACCTTGCAGCTACTTGAAGAGGGTATAGGTCCAATTCTTCAACACATAGGCACAGGCAAAAACTTCCTCAACAAGACCCCAAAGGCACAAAACATTAAAAAGAGGATCAATACCTGGGATTGCATTAAACTGAAGAGCTTCTGCACAGCAAAGGAAACTATCAAGAACCTCAACAGAGAGCCAAGAGAATGGGAGATTTTTGCCAGCTACTCCTCTGATAGAGGACTAATATCTAGAATATACAGAGAACTCAAGAAACTCACCACTAAAAAAACAAACAACACCCATTTAAAAAATGGGCAAGTGAACTAAATAGACACTTCACTAAAGAAGAAATACAAATACCCAATAAATGTATGAAAAAATGTCCAATATCATTAGCAATCAGAGTGTTGCAAATCAAAACTACCCTGAGATTTCACCTAACCCCTATTAGAATGGCAATCATTAAAAATGCAAACAATAACAAATGATGGCAAGGATGTGGAGAAGTAGGAACTCTACTACACTGTTGGTGGGATTTAAAATTAGTGCAACCACTTTGGAAAACAGTGTGGAGGATTCTCAGAAGATTGGGAATGAACCTACCTTATGACCCAGCAATATCACTTCTAGGTATCTACCCAAAAGAATGGAAACCAAACTACCAGACTAATTCATGCATATCTATGTCTATATATGCACAATTCACAATTGCCAAACTATGTAACCAGCCAAGATGCCCATCAACAGATGAATGGATTACAAAACTATGGGATATGTACACAATGGAATTTTATGCAGCCATCGAGAAGAACAAAATTATGTCATTTTCAGGAAAATGGATGGAACTGGAGAATATTATGCTAAATGAGATTAGTCAGTCACAAAAAGTGAAAAGTTGGATGTTCTCCCTAATATGTGGAAGCTAGGGCGAAAATGGGACATAAGAGGATTCCAGACAAAGGAGGGAAATCCTTAGATGAGTTAAAAAGGTGACCTATCTGAGGGAAATGGGAGGGGGGAATAGGGAAACACTTCAATTGACAGAATGTACCTACACAAACTTATCAAAGTCAGTCACTGTGCTCAGCATGGGAAGGAGGAAAGGGGGAGGGAATAGGGTGGGAACTGGGGGAGGACTCAATGAGTGCTGTGTGCATGGATGCCTCTATCACCCTGAACTTCATCAAGATGAATAATTACAATACACCAATAATAAATAAATAATAAATAAATAAACTATATGTGATATTGGTATATAGACAAACAAATAGAGTTACATGCATGGCTATTTGACAAGAAACTCTCATAGATGAAATAGGAAAAATATCTACTCAATAAGAGAACTAGAATATCAATATGTTTTTGTGGAAAGAAATGAACCTTGCAACTATTTTAAAATGATAAAAAAAGATTCTTTCAAGATAATTAGTAAAGCAAAATATAAAGCTAAAACTAGAAAGCTTGAGGATTAAAAGAGTATATGCATGGTGTTGAGAGTAGGGAGGTATTTCTTAGGTTACAAAAAACATTAAAATAAACATGGAATTTGGTAAAGTTAGACAATTTTCATTTTGTTAAATTAAATCTTTAGGGAAATTTGAGAGGAAGTATTTAAAATATGTATATTGATTTGTATCTATCATCTATAAAGAACTACAAAAATTAATACTAAAAACACAAAAACAATTTGAAAAAATAAAAGGTCGAACACCTCAAAAGCAACCCTAATGCACATGATGTATGTTCACAAATTTATAAACGTCAATTGCTGTGCTGAACAGAAGAAGGAGGGAAGGGGAGGGAATGGAGTGGGAATTGGAGGAGGATTAAAAGAGTGATGTGTGCATGTATGCCTCTACCACCCTGTATGTACCTCATCAAGTTGTCTGATTATAATGCACCAATAAATAAAAAATGGCAAAATTTGAATAATATTTATAGAAAATGCAAAGATTAAAATCAAATCAGTGTTAATTACTACAGGCCTGATTAAATAAACTATTGCTCATCTCCTGAATGGGGAATTATGGCAAAAATTTTAAAAATAAAAATGCAAGCAGAATACCCCAAATCTCTATGTTTTTATCATCATATACTTTTCAGGATTTCCCTTTAAACTAAGAAAAAGTAGTACTCAGAAGAAGATAAATGTACTATTCTACCATTTATATAAATTTTTACTTTCTTATACAAAAGGTAAAATATTTATACACACACACATATAAATGCATACACCCACACCATGTATTTTCTTATATTTGTTGCAGGAAATGATTCCAGAAAAATGCAGAGTAATGAAAACAAATGGAAATTACAAAGATAAAGTGAGAGTGGTTCGACTCTGCCATGTATTTAGATTTGAAAACATGCTTTCAGAATATACATATGAAAAATAAATTTAAATAAAAAGACAATGCCTAAATTGAAAACAAACCAAAACAAATAAACCTATTTTTGTATCTGATTGGCACCATATCCTAAATTAAAATAATTATTTCAATTGGTTTTAAAATGAGGTAGTCTATACACACATCAGTATTTAGGAAATATTCCACAGAAAAAAAAAGTGCTACAAAGAAATCTTAAACTTTATATTGTAGTCTACATTTTGACTAGTGTTGGTATTTTAAGATAAACTTAAATGAAGATGCATATTTGTATAATTCAGAATATGTTAATTTTCAAATTATAATTTTTGCTAAAATATGCCATACTTAGATGAATATTAATTTGAGTGCATAACTATGTTATTGGTGGCATTTTAGGTTATGTACATTTATAATTTAGATAATCTAAGATATGAATTATATTTCAATTTATTTTTATTCAGATATAAAAGAATAAAAACTTTCAAGTTATTAAGGGCCAGATTAATCTAAAATTGTATTGACACATGAAATGACTAGCAAAGTTAAGCTGTATAATATCTTGCTTTATAAATGAAAATAACATAATGCCATATTGACACATATATTCATAATATGAGTAGGTAGTTTTACTAATGTAACAACATAGAAACATTTAAGGCACATTTTCAAAATGCAATTCTTTTTTTCTCTTTGGCACTAGGGATTGAACCTAGGGCCATTCTACCTCTGAGCTACAAACCCAGCCCATTTTTATTATTTGTTTTGAAACAAGGTCTCATTGGGTTGCTGAGAACCTCAGTAGGTTGCTGAAGCTGTCCTCAAACCTGTGATCCTCCTGTCTCAGCCTCCCAAGTACTGGGATTACAGGCATGTGCCACCACACTGGGCCAATTTTGACCTTATGTGAGTGTATTTTGAATTTGTGCATGAGAATATATAAATTGATAAATAATTATACTATATGAGGTGATGCAGTGTGTGTGTGTGTGTGTGTGTGTGTGTGTGTGTGTGTGTTTCCATATGGAAAGAGGATCATTTTTATTTTAATCCACTCCCTAATGATACTTTTGGTTTTTTGAAAGCTGAATTTTTGACAGTTTGTTTTAGTTATAGGAGTTCTTTCTCTGAGCACTGGTCCCCTGCCTCTGAATTCTCTTTGCATTGATGGATTCTTCCTCAGGAAGCCCTGGGAGAAGGATGAATGCTTTTAGTAATATATGATACTGTAAAATTCACAGACTTGTACTATTGCTCATGTGGGTCTGACAGAGTGTGAACAATGGCATGGTGAAACTGGATATTACAAAGACATGCCTTTTCTAACAATCACTTTGCCTTTCTAAATGTGCTATTTTTTCCTTGTATTTTTCTTCAAATAATTTAACATTCACTACTTATATACTTGGTCACTTGCATAATTGTTATTTTTGAGTCTGATAAATTGTTAATTGTATGTGTATATTTATTGGTTAGACCCTGCTATTGTATGGTGTGAATATTTAAACATCTCTCATAATTTCCTTTTAATTTTGTCAGGATAAGGCATGCACATATTTAAAAAAATTTTTGAGAGTACATTTTAAAGTTTATAATAATAAAAAAAATCCTCTGGCATCTCCTAAATTCTGTACCATAAGGGAAATTGCTTTTACTATTTTAAGACATTTCTTCTGATATCTGAACTAATTTTACAGTAGTCTCTTACTTCTAAGTAGTTTGATTTTAGAATTTACCAATTTATTTTCTATTAACTAGATGGGAATTTGGTGTCTTAAACCTTTGCTATCTTATTACCATTAAAAGTATCTCAAAAATTTTTAAAAAATTATTTAATTTAACATGTGTGTTCCAAAACGAGAATTTCTCATGCTTATCAGTGTTGGAAATATTTTTAAAGCTACATTTATTTTACATAAAATTATTACACAGAAAACTTTGGATGCAATAAAAACATATTTCATGAGATTTTCAGACTTTTGGGATTTTTTAACTAATCATTTAACTTAACTATAATGGTCCTCCTTTAAAGCAACTGGCCACATAAATCTTCTTTAAAAACTTTTTGCCAGAGGAAAGCTTCAGGCAAAATGATTTCACTGACATAAAACACTGACAAGACACCGACTCATACGTGGAATTACAGCCGTCTTGGGGAGGTATTGTAAGTGCAAAAAGGTTTGTAATCCCTTAATCTTCCTTTGTGTGTTCTTAAATTGTAATTTAAATCTATCTTTGTAAATTCTAGAAATTTTAATTTAGCTTTGCATTATCATTACTGACAAAAATACCACTCGGCATACATTTATAGAGTGTGCTCCTGACAGGAAGAAAGCCCCGAGGTTTGCATGGCACTCTATTTGAATATAACTTAAGTTGAGATGCGTTTTACTAAGGCAGTATTTAAATATTTGATTCAGCATTTGATTAATGTCTTTTATTATGAGCAAGCACTGACTTTGATGAAGGTGACTTAAATTGAATAAAAGTGACTATTCAAAGAAGAGATGTCAAATGCAGATGGATAGTGAAAATGGAAACACATTGAAACTTGTTAGATGTTACAGAAGCAATGTGGAGAGGAAAATTGTATGTCTGAATGCTTATATTAAAAATGAGAAAAAGGTGAAGATCACAATTTCTCTAAGTTTTAACATAAGAAGCTACTCAAATTCCCTTGTGAAGTCTGCTTGAAAATCCGACATTTCTCTTTATCTCTCATTAAGCAGAAAATATTCACAGTTACACCTAGCTGCAAAGAAGTTGGGGACAGGGGAGGAATTCATTGGTCTGGATGCAGTTCTACCCTAAACACAATTGAGATTGCTTATAAATAAGATTGGAAGAATGGATATTGGTCAGCTCTCTACCACACAGCTAAATACAGAAATCATAACTAAGGGTTTCTTTAGCAATGTTCCGTAAAGTGAAACTTTATACATATATTTACATTTATACATATATATGTATGTAATGATATGTATAGGTATATATACCTATACATATATTATACATATATTATACATATATTTTCCTAAACAGAACTAATATTAAAATTGAAGCTGACAACATTCTTGGAGGGAGGATGGAGGCCAATTTGCAACTTAAATAATACATGAAGAAAGGTCAGAAGATCAGACTCTATTTTGTCTTGCTTGGAATGAACTCATTCAGTGCACAATTATTTATGAAACTCCACCATATGACAAATACTAGTCTAATGTTTTGAAAATGCAGCAGTAAATGTGGCAGACAGGGTCTCTACTTACATCAATCTTATATTTTGTTGACAGATTATAAACTAAAAGTTGAAAAATAAAACCATAAAGCTGGACATGGTGGTATATACTTATAAACCCAGTACTTGGGAGGTTGAGACAGGAGCATTATAAGTTCGAGGCCAGCGTGCAGTAACTTAGTGAGACCCTGTTTTAAAAAGAAAATAGGGCTTGGAATGTAGCTCAGAAGTAGAATGGCCCTGGGTTCAATCACCAGTACCACAAAAATAAATAAGTAAAATGAAATAAAATAATGACTATTTCACTGTAAATATGAGAAGATGGGCTGGGCATTCCATTTAGTGACAGAGTATTTTCCTAGCATGCACAGTGTACTGGGTTCCCTCCCAGCAGGTAAAGAAAAGTAAATATTAGGAATAAAATAATAGAGAGTACGATAGAACAGCGTGTGGAGGGTACTTTATGATGGATACAAGAACAGTCTTTCTTGGGACGTGGCATTTGAGCATATTGAAATAGTTAATGGAAATTTCCATAGTTAATGGAAATGATTGTACATCTCCAAGATATTCTTCAGAAATAGATAGTTGAGTTATTATCTTGTGAACCCTGCACCAGCTCCCTGAATAGAGCTACAATTTTCAGCTGCCTAACAATTGAAATTTACTCATTATATTTAAATTATTTAAGTTACTCTTCCTATGTCTGTTTACCTAGCTAAAAAAGGGATATTTTGTGAAACTGTGTTTCACAAAAAACACAGTTAAGTTTGAACTATTTTTATTGCTGTAAAAAATACATAGTATTAGTTTGTATCTTAACTATCTCTTAAGGGCATAGCGCGGAGGTAGAACGCCCCTGCATTCAATCCCTGGTACCACAAAAAAATAAATAAATAAATAAATAAATAAATATGCAGTTCAGTAGTGTTAAGTATGTTCATACTGTTGTTCAACAGACCTCTAAGAAATTTTTGTTGGAAGAATTTTATTGCAAAATTTAAAAAGTTTAACTGAACACTAAAAAAGTAAATTATTATATTTATGTCATACAATAAATAGCAAAATGAGTGTGGCAAGGGTGTTCTGACTACTCCCTTTATGCTTTACAGCAGGACTGACCAGTCTTTATAGCCTTTACATATTTCATATCAAGCCAAACCATCACTTCTCAAGTTTCCAATTCACTCTCTCTAGTGACAGATTGGCAGATTTGTCTGTATTGTAGGTTGAAAAATGGGTAAATCACACATGAATGGTCCACTGAATGGTCAGTAAGGGGGGACACAGTGGGCATGATACAATGTGGCACAAAAAAAAAGAAGAGCAAGAGAGGTAGCCTGTATGCATGGATCACCCACCATTTCAGGAGATGAAACTAGTCCTCTAAGAATTTTTTATCTTTATAAAACTGAAATTTTATACTCATTAAAGGCAAATTACCATTATTATCATTATTCCAACAATACAGTATAACAATTTACACTGCACCATTTGTTAAAGAGACTGTCCTTTTCCCATTGTATGGTCTGAGCATCCTTGGTCATATGCCATATATACAAAGGTTTATTTCTAGATGATCTCCTCTAGGCTTTTATTATATTGAGGTAGTTTTCTTCTCTTCCTAGTTCATTGAGAGTTTTTATCATGAATTTTATCAAATGCTTTTTCTGCATCAGTTGAGATGGCCATGTGGTTTTTGACCTTCGTTCTGTTAAAGTAATATGTTGCATTAATTGGCTTTATATGTGAAAATATCTTTGCATTCCAGGTTGAAATAAACAATTTCATAACATATTCACTAAGGAAAAACTCTTTTTGCTACAATGCAATTTTAACGATTGGGATTATATCTGAATCCTAGTCTAAGTCTTGCTTCTGATGAAACAGCTGATGTCTGACTTTGGTTAGATTTTGATGACTCTAGTCATCCAAATTTTTACTAGAATTAGAATTATTAAATTTTATTAGAATTGTTTTATTTATCAAATTCTTATTAGAATTATAATTAAATTCATTTTAAATATCTTAGTCATCGAAATTATAAAGTGCTTAGAATTTGTGCAGATGTGTATTATAAAGGCTAAGCTGGTGCTGACATTTAAAAAAAACCCTGAAAATTGTAATAGTTTTAGATTTTTAGCACAACTACAATCACAGTAGAGAGAGCACCCATATAGCATATACCTAGTTTCCCCTGTTATTAGAATGTTACACTAGTGTGATGCACAATTGAATGAACCAATGAACTAATATTGGTACATATCTATTTATTAAATTTCAAATTAATTTAGAATCATCAGTTTTATCCAATGTCCTTATTCTGTTCCAAAATGCACAGGTTATCACTCTGCATTTGATCATTATGTCTCCTTAGACTCCTATTGGATGTGACAGTTTGTCACGTTTTCTTTACAGTTTTGAGTACCTGTCAGGTTTGATTTTTTTAATATAATTTTCCTGAATTTGAAATTGCTTTTTTCTCATCAATAGACTGGGGTTATGAATTTTTAGGAGAAAGAACACAGAGTTAATGTGCAATTTTCTTCATATCTTATAAAAAATATATATTACTATCAAGATGGTCTATCTCTGCTCAAGTTAACCTTAATAACCTGAGTGGTGTTCTTCAGATTTCACCACTGTAAAAAATTCTTTTCTCCCCTTTCAATACTGTACTTTTGGAAGATGTCACTGTATACTGCAGCCCCCATGAATAAAGTGGGGAGTGGTAGTCTACCTCCTTGTTGGTTAGAGTATCTACATAAGTTATTTGGAATTATCCCACATGAAATATTTATCTATTCTTCCTGTTTATCTATTTGGTTATTTGTTTTATCAGTATGTGCCCAGATACTTTTATTATTATATAGTTTGGATTATAAGTCAATACTTTGTTGCTCAAATTATTCCAGCATTGGCCATTGGAAGACTTTTCAGTTGGCTTTCAGTTGTATACCTTTGATATACCCCATGACTGAGTTGTTTTGTTTATTTTATAGCACTTTCTTAATGCTTGGTATTATGAAGAACTGAATACTCCTCCTGTATATTTTCTGCCTCAGTCCAGTAGTCAGACATTTATTCAAGGAATTTTGGTTCCTTTTATTGGGGAATGGAATTAGAAACAAGTATCTGTGCATTGGTTTGTTTTTGCTGGGGTAGTGCTTCTTTGTAGGTCCAGGATAGAGCTGTATTTTCCAGAACTCATATTTATCAACCTTAAATCTCTTCCTTATTCAACTAAGAATCATAAACACAAAATTAGTTTAGACTCTACAGGGAATTACTGACAACACAGAAGTTAGAATTGTATCTAAAACAATAAACATTTTGTAGACACATATCAATTTAAAAATTATACATACTTTTTTCACATGCTTTCAATTCCCATGGTCACCAAGAAAATAAAACAAATATCACTTATTATAGCAAGGAAAATTTTTCTTCTTATATATTGAAATGTGTGCAAATATTTGCACAAATTTATAGAAACATAAATTCCCATAGAGTGATAAATAAGAATGAGTACATAAAGTAATGAATTCTCTAGAGCAGGAGTTAACAAACTTTTCCTGTAAAGGGCTGATAGTAAATATACTTTTCAGGTTATTAGCATGTTTTGTTCTAATAAAAATTTATATATGGATGCTGATACCTGAATTTTTATTTTCATGCCTGATGAAATGTTTTTTAAAAATTTTCAATCATTTAAAAATGTGAAGACAACCCTTATCTATTGACAAAACAAAAATAAAGGAAATAGTCTGAGTTTGGTCTCCTGCCTTAGATTACCAATCCCTGTTTGATAGTGACTATAGCAGGGTAAATTTTACTGCATGTGGATCAAAGAAAAACAGCATTTATACATCTATGATTATATTGCAAACAGCTATCATATCTTTAACTCTTTTTTTAAAAATGAAACATTTTAAGAACAAAAGTAAACTTTTAAGAAAAATTTAGAAGTATGAAATATGTCAATAATATTAAATGTAAACCAGTGAAAGATGTCCTTTAAAGGCCTAGATTTCAAAGGATGAAAAGATGGAATTCCTACTATGTACTGTATATAAGGATACTAGCAAAAGTTAATTCCATAAAAGATATTAGTTTCCTATACTGCCATAACAATGTACTTCACACTTGACTTAACACAGTAGAAATTACTCTCTGACAGTTCTGAGGTTAGATGTATAAAAGCAGAATTTCAGCAGGGTCCTGCTGTCTTTGAAGAGTGTAATGGAGGACAATTCTTTACTTCTTTCAAGTTTCTGGCAGTTGCTGGAAATTCTTGGTGTTCCTTAGTTTATAAACTCAATACAGCCAGGCGTGGTGGCGCACACTTGTAATCCCAGTACTTTGGGAGGCGGAGACTGGAGGATCCGGGTTCGCGGCCAGACTCAGCTCTCGCTCTCTCTCTCTCTCTCCCTGTCTCTCTCTCCCTGTCTCTCTCTCTCTCTCTCTCTCTCTCTCTCTCT
>PVJS01008633.1:0-52553 GCA_004027185.1 Glis glis
AGAGAGAGAGAGAGAGAGAGAGAGAGAGAGAGAGAGGGAGAGAGAGAGAGAGAGAGCTGAGGCTGGTCGCGAACCCAGATCCTCCGGTCTCCGCCTCCCAAAGTACTGGGATTACAAGCGTGCACCACCACGCTGGGTATATGCTTTATTTTTAAAAATAAAGTAAATAATAGATTGTAGATAAAGGTGCATTACTCTGAATATTCCTAACCCACCCCTAGTTATATCACCCTTTCCTTTCCTGAATGTACATTCATTATCATGAATTTGATATGTATCTTTTCTGTCCCTTTAAAATATTTTTGCATACATACATACAGATATACTCATGAATGTTGCTTCATCAATAGCATCATAATATATTTATTCTACCATATTCTAATTTAATCCTCACACAAAGCCTGAGATATTTAAACAATGGAATTCTACTCAGCAAAAAGAAAGAACAATATTATATCATTTGCAGGAAAATGGATGGACCTGAAGAACATTATGATAAGTGAGATTAGTCAGTCACAGAGAGTGAAGGGTCATATGTTTTCTCTCATATATGGAAGCTGAAGAATAATCAGGATAACTGAGGGACTTCAGATAATGGAGGAGAAACTCCAGTGGAGCCAGGGAGGTGGTCTAGGGGAAGGTGGGGGGGGTCAATGAAGGAATCGCTTCCGTTGACATTATGTACCTATGGATAATACCAATGCCAATCTCAATATACTGTATGGGGAAGAGGGGGAGTGGGGAAGGAGTCGGGGGAAAGCCCACCAAGTGCTGTATGCATGAATGTTACTATCACTATGAACTACATTATGATGTAAGACTACAATGCACCAATAAAAGTATAAAAATAATAAATAAAATAATTTTTCTAAAAGGTTAAGATACATTACCAATAAGAAGGGGGCTAGGATTCAGTTTTCATCTATTGCTAATTGAAATCTCATTTATTTGTTTACATTCTTATTTTCTGTCACATCCATTAGAATATAAATCCTATGAGGATAGGAACCTTGATTTCTTCCATATCTTTTTATATTCCCTACACCCAGCATACAAGAGGTACTCATTAAGTACTTGCTAATTGAATAAACAAAAGAGTGGATGAATAAACACATCATTCTCCTGTATGTTGCAGAACACAGAAGAGTAAAAGAATTGTAACCTGGCCTGGAACTTCCTGCATGAGTTTGTTTTAATTTAAATAATTCCACATTCAAAAGGGACCAGGAGAGCTGTCCTGGATTTGGCTCCTTATCATATGTCTGTGTTTGCTCAGACTTGGAATTCCGTGATGTGTATATTAGGTGAGCAACTGTTGGATCATTTCAGATGTCATACAGAGGGTTTGTGGTCCTGAAGGAGGAATCTGGAAAGTCCAAGTCAGTAAAATCTATTGGCTTATTACATTTTTGCTCATTTTGTAAACTCTTGGGAAAAAATAGGTCTTTAAAGTTATAGCCACAGGTTTTGTGACACAGCATGCTCTTAAAAATTAGTAATTAAAATAGTGTGAGTTGGTGGTACCTGAAAACATGAAAATAAACCTGACTCTGGGAAAAACATAGTTTAGCAATTTGCTATCTTCAGGCTTCTTGGCATCCCCCCCCCTTTATTCTCTACCATAGACATTGGATAAAACATGAAGAAAACTCTGCTACTGTTATCAACACTGGATTTGTCATGCATTTAATATACAGTATTGTCCTGAAACTCTCCTTTTTTTTCTTTTTTTTTTTTTTTTGCTGTCCTGGGGTTTGAACCCAGGGACATTCTACCCCCAAGCTACACTCCCAGCCCTATTTTTTTATTCTTTATTTTGAAACAGGGTTTCACTAAGTTGCGGAGGACCTCACTAAGTAGCTGAGGCTGGCCGCGAACCTGCGATCCTCCTGTCTCAGCCTCCCAAGTACTCGGATTAACAAGCGTGCACCATCACACCTGGCTCAGAATCTCTCCTTATTTATGGAGAATGATTTGTGCTTCTTATTATTTTTTGTAGTTAGTTAAAATGTATAAAGAAAGCCTCTTTCTTCTTTTTATCATTTTCTAAAATGCATTAACATACTCTGTGACCTTGTACCTTTAGTGTTACTAACAAGCCCATTCTTCCTTTAGAGATGTAGAATCTTTGTGTCTTAGAACCATCCAATTTATAGCAACTGCTAGTAAGACTTTGTAAGAGGTTACACTAAATCTGTAAAAATCATGAGACATATCCTAGAATTTTCTTCCCATTGAATATATTTTTTCTATCAATCTATTCAGGTTCATTCTACCTTAGCCCATATTGAACAAAATGTTAACATAGGGTCGCAGTTAGTTAATTCTGTTGGGTTACTATTTTACTAGGTCAAGCAAGCATAAAACGAAGCAATATGGGGCATAAAAACATTACACATGTTCACATTTTAGTCTTCATACTTGATTAATTTCACTGAAATACCATCAGCACAAAAGCAAACACAGAACAAAAAACAACTCTCTGAAGCAGAAATGGTAACTAAATGGTAATTCTATAACATGTTGATTTCTCTACAAAAGCTTCCAGTTACTTATTACTCAGGTGATTATGGACTGATATTTTATTTTTTATTTTTATTTATTTATTTATTTATTTTGCAGTACCGGGGATTGAACGCAGGGGCATTCTACCTCCGCGCTATGCCCCCGGACCTATTTTTTACACTTTATTTTGAAACCGGGTCTCATGAAGTTGCGGAGGGCCTCGCTAAGTAGAGCTAAGTAGAGAGAGAGAGAGAGAGAGAGAGAGAGAGAGACAGGGAGAGAGAGACAGGGAGAGAGAGAACGAGAGAGCTGAGGCTGGCCGCGAACCCGGATCCTCTGGTCTCCGCCTCCCAAAGTACTGGGATTACAAGCGTGCGTCACCACGCCCGGACTGGACTGATATTTTAAATTGTCAAGTGTACTGTAATCTGTGCTTACTTTTCTCTAAAATATAGAATGCTTTGTTGCAACTATTATTTAAGTTATAATAGAATTATAAATGAGAAATGAGCTCTTGTTTTTATATGGAAAAACTTTTTATATGGAAATTTTCAAACAAAGACAAAAGTTGAAAACAGCATGAATGAACTCCATGAAACTATCACCAGGACCAGCACATAGCCCACACAGTTTATCTTATTCATTGTTTATAAACATAAATGCTAGAAACATCTCTGAATGGATGGCTGAAAATCAAAACCCGAATTTTACTCTACTCTGGAGAAACCTTTTAGCCTCTCCATAACTCACCCACCTAACCTGCAACATGAGGTATACATGACCAACTCTATTTAAACGCCCCCCCCTCTTGTTTGTAACACTAAGTTGTAGTAGTATGTTTTGGGCTAGTCTAGTTAGTCTACTGAATGTACCCTGCATCTCCAGTGACCTTTTTATTTTTTATTTTCTAAGTAGACATTGGGATAAAATCTAGTTAAGCCACAGAGACAATATAATAACCTGCTTAAAAGAGAAAATATAATGTACAATGGAATGGTTGTTCTAGGCACAGTTATACAATTGTTATAGCATCAACATTTAAACAATGGTGATATACGAAAAGGAGACATACACTAGATTTAAATTGATCATATATCTTGTATAAATATGACATAAATAAAAACAAAACTGACAATATTACAAATGTTCTGTAAAATAAAATATTGTGAAATAGGTTGACATCATTCCAAATACAGCTTAAATTACAAAAATAAATGGTCCATTTCAGTAGTGGAACAGAATTTGTGAAGATTAATTTATTATAATGGGGTTTCAATTAATTTAACACAAAATTGATTACGTGTTGTGTTAGCTTTGCATCACTGTTATGAAAATACTTGGTGAAAATAATCTAGAGGGGGAAAACTTTATTTTGGCTCAAGGTTTCAGAGGTCTTATTCCTTGGCCAGCCAATTCCATTGATCTGGGCCTCAGGTATAGCAGAACATCACAGCAGAAGGGAGTGAGGGAGTGGTGGAAAGCTGTTCAGCTCATGGCAACTAGAAAGCAGAGAGAGAGAGAGAGAGAGAGAGAGAGAGAGAGGCGGGAAGGAACTGGGGAGAAGATGAACACTCCCAGTCACCTACTTTCTCCAACTATGCCCTGCCTTCCAGTAGTCCATGCAGCTATCAATGGGTTAATGTATCAATTGCATTAATTTACTGATGAGGTCAGAGTTCCCATAGTGTAATAATTGACTAAAAGCCCCACTTATGACTCTTGCTGCACTGGGGACGATGCTTTTAACATATGAGCTTGGGGGGGCATTCCAGATCCAAACCACAACACACATGCAGAGTGTAGGCAAATATTAAGTCAGAGGAATAGAATTTCCTCATGTCATAGGTTGCCATTGGTGGCTTGTCATTAACTCTGTAATGCCACAGACCTGCTTTTCTTGTTCACTGCTGTATCTCTAGCACCTGGCAGAGTACATAGTACAAAAATAACTTATAAGGGAATGAATGAGTTTTGGATCACTATATACTCTGAATGAATGTAATACTATAAATTTGAATACATCTGTCTGGTTATTTAGTTCAGACCTATTGATATGATTTTATTTATTTATTTATTTATTTTGGCAGTACTGGGGATTGAACCCAGGGGCATTCTACCTCCAGGCTACACCTCCAGCCCTATTTTTTTAATTTTTTATTTTTTTTTTTGCAGTACTGGAGATTGAACGCAGGTGCTTTCTACCTCCGCACCATGCCCCTGACCCTATTTTTTATACTTTATTTTGAAACCGGGTCTCACGAAGTTGCGGAGGGCCTCACTAAGGAGAGAGAGAGAGAGAGAGAGAGAGAGAGAGAGAGAGAGAGGGAGAGAGAGAGAGCTGAGGCTGGCTTCAAACCTAGATCCTCTGATCTCCACCTCCCAAAGTACTGGGATTACAAGCGTGTGCCACCACGCCCGGCTTCCTATTTTTTTTATTCTTTATTTTGAAACAGGGTTTCACTAAATTGTGGAGGGCCTCACTGAGTAACTGAGGCTGGCCACGAACCTGGATCCTCTGGTCTCAGCCTCCCAAGTACTGGGATTACAAGCGTGCGCCACCACACCCGACTTGATATGATTTTATATATGTTCAAATATATTTTTGATGCTGATTGTATTATAGCTATTTCCATCTTCCCATCTAAACATGGATAAAGGCTTATATGCATTGAGTCATAATTTTGGTAAAACTATGTATATTTTTAAAATGGGATGGGGAAGTGGGGAGGATAAATATGGTTGCGAACAAAATCTGTATACAAAAATGTACTGATAGCTGGAAGATATGGGATGTATTCAAAGGTGAAACTGACTAAGGGGAAATGTGAGACCTTTACTCATGTGCAGTCAGCAGAATTCTCTGGTGCAAAATAAGGAAGCAACTCTTTGGTTATCAATAGTTTCAATATCAGAGGATTTCATCACCAAGTGGATAATAAAAGTGCAAGCCACATTTAGAACAGTATTGTAGGCAAAACTAGGGAAGCAGCAGTCCAGCTATGTACTGGGTAGTAAATGCTTGGACTGTTTCATTTAGGAAGGTTTAGATAGGCTAAAATATATTTATAGAAGAATATCACAAAATTATATAGGAGAAATGTTTAAAGGAAGTAGAAATGTTTAGCCTGCAGATGTGGAACTGTACTAAGAAGAATATAAAAGTTTTTAAAATGTATCAGTGAATGTCTTCAAGAATTTCTGTCCCTTTTACTCTCCCATTATGTCTCATGTAAATCCTTCTTTCTCCAAGCCACGCCATGCCTTGCCTGGACTGCAAGAGCAGTCCATCTTATGTCTATGTCTCTCATATCAGCTATTGGTCCCCACTCTCCAATTCCATTAGCAACTTAAAAGGTAGAACATTTTTTCTAAAGGGACATGTGATGATGAATAGAAATGGTAATAGGGCTTACATTTATGATTGTCTCGCTTGATCCAATAGCCACATGAAATGCATGTCATCAGCCCAACATTTCTGAGAAATTGCATAAGGACTTGCTCAATAATACATGATTACATAGTTATGAATCTGCAACCAGAAATCAAGTCCATCTTATCTCAGACTTTGTGTTTTATAAACAACCAAGTAGGTCCTAGACTAGCAGGAATGTGAATTTGGAGATTGGAAGGAAACTGTTTGAAGCAGCGCTCCTGCATTGGTTCACTATTGCTGTGTAACAGATAACCTGAAACTTAATGGAAGGATGTCATGCTATGCCAGAGTTCACCTAATGTTTAGAAGGATGGGAGATTCTGCTATCGTGGTCTAGGAAAAGCTACTCACCATGTAAGGCTTTGGAACACCTTGAAACCACCATACTGTGAGCAAAACAACCTAGATACACAAAGAAACAATATGAGAAAGAACATTTAGAAAGATGTTCAATAGGAGCCCCTATTCCCAAAGGAGCCACCCTAGCTAGAGTCATTTACAGCAGAAACAAAGTGCATAACTTAACAAACATTACAAATGTGTATTATCTTCCACAATTTCTGTGATATCTTATTTACTAATGTATTTCATATACCTAGTATCTGGTGTGATATAGGCACTCAATTATTATTAAAATAAATATTGAATGAACTGGAATATATATATATATATATATATATATATATGTATATGTATATATGATTCAATGCATAAATAAAATGTTCTGGAGGTAGATAAAATTTTTATTCATGCTTGTTGACTGTATTAATACTTCTATAGGTATTTCTCAAGCATTTGTTAAAATGATTGGGTAAAGGAATGAATGAATTATGTGAATCCTAAGAAAGATTTTGGTTGATTAAAAAGAAGAATGAAACAGAGGCCTGAAATAATACAGTTAAAAATGTTTAGAACTGATGAACAAACCTTGGGTGAATTCAGGGGGGGGTATTTCTGAAGAGATGCGGGATGCCATAGGGAGGACAGGAGGCTGTCAGAGAGCCTGATCCAGGGGAAAGATGTGTCCCCATTTAAAGAAAATCAAGCTAAGCAGTTTCAAATTATGTCGTTTGAGGCTTAAACCATTATTCTTCTTTCTCTCAACATATGATCAACAGATATAAACTAAACAAGAATTCTCAACAACAAAACAAAACACCCAACATCCTCAAGGAATGAAAAGCGCTACAGAGCAAAACAGAGCCAAATGGTTGCCATCCATTGGAAACAGTTGTCTAGTTTCCAACTAAGAGGGTTTATTAATAAATTTAGAAAAAACATTCCAATCAGACGCAAACAAAACAAAAAGCACTACAGAAAACTTCTCTCTCTTAAATAGGCATTACTTTCTGTACAACTAAGATTACATTTAAATAGGGATGATTTATTGGATGATTTATTGGCTAAATCTTTATAAAAAAAGTTTATGATCATAAGTATTTAGAGATTCCTATTCTTCAGATAAATACATCTGCTATTCTATGGAAAACACATAATCTGCACTACCTAGAAGGATCCTGCTGGAAAAACTCAAGTTCAAACTATAAAAAGTCACCCAAAAAAGTAATCGAGCATATATTTGAGCTTCTATTCAAAATTGTTTATATACCTGGAACTCAGGCAAACGTTCAGATGCCCAAAACTGGCTTTGAAGTAGACTATTACATCATTGTGTAGTTCTGTTTAATGGTTTGATTTCATTAAAATGTAGGGAAAAATCAGTGTTTGATAGGCTCAAAATACATTTTCTTTGGCATCAAAGCTTTCTAACAAGAGACCATGGTAAGTAATAGCATGTGGGAAAAAGAAAGAGACTCAATTTGCCTTTTTGGGTGACTGTTCTATACAGGATATGTCTGAACTATACATTTGAACAAATGCTTTAAACAAGGTGAACCCATTTACTCATTCATTTAATAAATATGTAATAAAACAATTTATATGTACTAAATCCTGTTCTATGTGCTCAAAACAATCAGTAAACAAAAGAAAAATTACTAACTCATTGGAGCTTACATTTTGGTGGAGGAGAAAGAAAATTAATAATGATAATGAAAATCCATTATTATAGTATATGAGAAGCCAATAAGTACTATGGAAATAAAGGGAGAGCACAATGAGAGAGTTGTCAAGGTGGAATGGAGGAGTAAGACCTTTAATAGGATGGCCACGCTAAGCCTCATCAACAGGTACCTGAATATACAGTTGCACAGTGGAAGGGAAAGCTATTTCAGTCAAAGGGAATTACTAATGCAAAGAGGCAGGAGAAGCACTGGCTTGTCTGAGCAATAGCAAGGAAGTAACTATGGTGGGAAGGGAGAGAATAAGGGGGTAGTAGAAAATCAGAGAAGTCAAAGATGTAATATTGATGATGGTGGTGGTGGTGAAGGTTGTTCCTGAAGCCCTTATAAGCCTTTTAAATTTTTTGACTACTTCTTCTTTTTTTTAATGGAAATGAAAAGCCACTGTAGGGTTAGATTTTAGCATTCAGATTCCTGTACTAAGAACAACCCGCTCTCCTCCAACAGACAAGCTTAATGTCCTTGCCTCACTGCTTCTAATTTCTCCATTAGTCCTTAGTCATCTTATGATGCAGCTGCTCACATGATCTGGGCAAGTTCTTGGAACACATGGTCTTTATTTGCTCCCTATTTTCTAATGCCATGTAAGTTAGTCATGTAAAAAACAACAACAAAAGAGCTTTTGGATACCCTAATGATTAACATAGATCAAATGTGAATTTTTTACCACAATTTTTGCATTTTCAGTCTTTTCATTAGTAAATCCCAAGTCCTGGAAATAGTAATGAATTAACATTAATGTATCCCTATTCTGTATCACTGTTCTATGACTTGGGGACTCTGGCAGCAAACCAAAACAAAATAAAAAATTGAATTCTGCCCCCATGAAGTTCATATTAAAATCTAAATAGTATATTTAACATACAATGGAAGAAGGCTAGCTCCTATATACATAACTTGAATTTCATTTCAAGAGGTAAAAATGGAGGAAATCATTCTTAAGAATACCACACTCTTTCACAGATGTCATAGAATCCAAGTTACAAGATATTTTCAAGTTGAGTTTTGTGCCTTTTATGAAAGGAAAGATATTATTTTGTATTTTGTATTTAGCACATCCATTCCTCCTTTTTCTTAGTAATAGTAATTCTAGTTATTCTAGTTTTATTTTAGTTTCATCCTTCTCTGTGGAGCTCATGTGAATGGAGAAAAGATAATTCTGGTTCTCAGTATGTCCCAGATGACCTAATCTACAGGCATGAGTCATGCTCCTGGCCTTCCGAGAATGAGGAAGCTGATGCCTATGAAAGTTAAATAACTTACATAAATTTCAAATATTAAAGATTTCCAAGATCTGGGAACTGAGACAAGCACTTTGACTCTAGGATTCACATTTGATACACTATATACTTCTGGCTTCTAGAAGTTAGAGACTAAAGCAAATATTGTAAATGGAGATTTTTTTTTGAGTCCTTATTTATGTCTGGAGCCTTAGATATGAAGAGGGGTAAAATAAATGAAGTTAGTGTTGAAATTAGGGATTATATTATGAAAGGATATCATATTCAAAAGTTAAGATTTCTGGTCTAAAAATCTCATTTCTTACAAAATGAGTGTTATAACTGTTCATCTCACTAAGATATATCAGATTAACTGAAAACATCTATATTGAGTAGAAGCCAAATGCTGAGATTAAATAATAGCAGCATGATTTGTGATAATTTCTAAAGTGCTATAGAAATTTTGGGGACTCATAGTTTGCGGTACTATAAACATACATGAAATGTATCAAACTTTATCACATGTAGCTAACAATTTTATGGGAGGATTTCATATATGCATACTTTTCCATGAATATAGTATATCTTATGTATATATATATCTATATATATTGTTTAATGAATAATAAAATCTATAAAACAATACTAGACATAAATAAAATGCTTTCATTTTGCATAAATGAGAATTTCTGAGTTATCAAGCATAACTCAGAATTTAATTGATGTCTATCTATTAAATTATAATCAGAAAATATTTTGACTTATTAAATTTATATTGTATTTCTTTCTCTCTCTTTTCTTTTTTTTTTTGTGGTGCTAGGAATTGAGCCCAGGGGCATTCTACCTCCAAGCTACACCCCCAGCCCTATTTTTTATTTTTATTTTGAAACAGCATCTCACTAAGTTGCAGAGGGCCTCACTAAGTAGCTAAGAATGACCGCGAACCTGAAATTCTCTTGCGTCAGCCTCCCAAGTACTGGGATAACAAGTATGTGCTAGCATGCCCAGTTTATGTTGTATTTCTCAAAATAGCAACTTTTTAAGTAGGAACTCTCATTCGTTGCATGTGGGAATACAAAATGGTACAACTTTTAAGATAGTTTGGCACTCTTTAACAAAGCTATACACAGGCTTAACACACAATCTAGCAATTGTACTCCTAGTTATTTACTCAAATGAGTTGAAATTGTATGTTTACACAGATATCTGCCCACAAAAGTGTATAGTAGTTTTATTCATAATTGTCAACTATTGGAAGCAGACAAATGTTCTTAAATAGGATAAGGGATAAACAAAATGTGGTCCATAGATACTATGAAATATTATACACCAAAAAATAAATAAGCTATGAACCCAAAAAAGAAATAGAAGAACTTTAAATACATGCTGCTAAGAGAAAGAAACCAGTCTTAAAAGGCTACATCTTATAGGAGTCCAACCATATAACAATCTGGAAAAGACAAAACTATAGAGACAGTAAACAAGCAAACAAACAAAAAACAATGATTTCCCAAGGTAAGTGGGAGGGAAATGGGTGAAAAAAATGGACCGATTAATCTACTTACAGGGCACTTTTAAGGTGTTAAACTATTCTGTATGATACTGTGATGGTGGATGCATGACAGTTCCAGATTAATAACAGAAGAAATCATGGAGGGGGGTAGGGTTAGGTTAGAGTTAGGGTAGATTCAGAGTAGGCACAGAGTTAGGTAGGCACAGAGTAGACAGGAACTTTCAATACTTTCTGTGAAATTTTTCTGTTACCTAAAACTACTCTTAAAAAAATGAAATCTATTAGCCAAAGATAGTGGTGCATACTTGTATTCCCGGTACTTGGGAGGCTGAGACAGGAGGATTGCAAGTTCAAGGCAAGCTTTGGCAACTTAGCAAGACCTAGTTTCAAAATTTAAAGGGCTGGCAGTGATAGGGCACCCCTGAGTTCAATCTCTGGTAACACACACACACACACACACACCCACACACACACACACACACACACAATATCTATTAAAAAGATTTTTTAAACCCATACATTTATTTAGGGTCTATTTTTCAGCAATACAGGCCAAGGATAATTGAATTCTAAAATTAGATTAAGTTCCAATACATTTCAGAGTGTTCTCTATGCATGTCTTTATATTCATTTTGCAAATAACTCCTGAAAATTTAACAACTGTCTCCATGACCATGAAACAAGCAAATAGAAGAATATGGACTTGAACTCAGTTTGCTTAACTCAGTTTTTCAAATTCTTCATTACACCAGTGACCTGACCCAGTTGTACTACAGTCATGAGAAGTTTTGAAATGTGAATAAGCGGGCCGGGCGTGGTGGCGCACGCTTGTAATCCCAGTACTTTGGGAGGCGGAGACCGGAGGATCCGGGTTCGCGGCCAGCCTCAGCTCTCTCGCTCTCTCTCTCTCTTTCTACTTAGTGAGGCCCTCCGCAACTTCGTGAGACCCCGTTTCATAATCAAGTATAAAAAAAATAGGGCCGGGGGTGTAGCGCGGAGGTAGAACGCCCCTGGGTTCAATCCCCCGTACCGCAAAAAAAAAAAATATGAGTATGCTTTGTATTTCCTATAATGGTCCATATTGTGAAAATACACACACATGTACACAAACACACACAAGAGCATATTCACTGCACACACAAATACAGTTAGATATGCAAACACCCTCTATCAGGAGTTTTTGGATGGAAGCAGCCAAATGTCCTTATATAGGCACAATTTTCCACATGTTTCCATGTGTTTTATATAAAGAAATAGAGATGCACACTTAAAGCAAGGTAGGATATGCTTACTCTGTAAGTTCATTGAACAATATTTCTTTCAGTTGTTGAATTGCTTTTTTTGGAGGGAGCAGGGAACAGTAGTTACGGATCTATTCCTAACTTGTATGAATCCCTTCTGTTAAAAAGTCTAGAATCAATGTAAATTTTTTAACTTGGCCAATCTTATATTTGGACATGACAAATTTCAGCTGGAAAAATCTTTTAGATGTCACATCACAACCGGGGCCTCTGCTAAACCCCAGAACACAGCTGGTCCATATTATTGCAGAGCTATTTTATTTTCATTCCAGAACCCTAAGGAGAAAGTGGAATTCCACCTGGTATATTATATCATTCTTCTTCTACGATGAGCATATAATATTAAAAATCAAGTTATATTAATAGCATAACATCATTTACTCTTACCAATCCAATTATTCGAAACACTTTTTTTTATTAATTTAGCAAGGAATTGTAAAGCCAACCACATCTCAAAAGAAAATAACAAAAAATTCATGTGCATATTTTAGTTTAACAAATTTAGAGTTAAACATAGAATAAAAATGTAAATGGCCTTTATTTAATATATTTTAAAAGAATAAGAATGTATTTTTACAAATAACTATTATTTAGTGTTATATGACTTCTTTATAGATTGCAAGATAGTCAATATGTAACTCATGACCAAAACACCAGGTCTTCCCTGGGTTAACTAAAACATAGCAGTGTTCACGTTGCCAGGGAATGGTGGGGAAGAGTGGAAATAGGAAGAGGAGGAGGAGGAGAAGGAGAAGAAGAAGGAGTAAGAGGAGAAAGAGGAGGAGGAGGAAGAGGAGGAGGAAGAGGGAGGAAAAGGAAGCAGAGAGGAAGGAGGAGGAGAAAAGGAGAAAAGAGCAATGAGTTCCCCTAATTCATTATAATTTACATGAAAATTTATATTTATAATTTTATTCCATCTCTGGAGGCTGGCAAGTATTAATACCATAATATCACCAAGAAAACATGATCATTCAGTGAATTTCAGTGTACTCTATAAACCTGTGAATAGTGAATATATTATATTACATCACAAAAGGAAATTAAGGTAGATAGAATTAAGGTTGCTATTTAGCTGATCACAAAATAGTCATTGTTTGCCACTGTTGCTGATTCCTGGACGATCAACCATTCCTTTTTTGTTTCTTTATTGCCTGACCATACATTTGTATAGCCTCTTCATTGAAGTTTTTTTTTTGTTGGTTTTGGGGTTTTTTTTTTCTTTTTGTGGTATAGGGGATTGAATTCAGGGGAGTTCTAAGTCCTACCACTGAGATACATCCCCAGTCATTTTTTTGTTACTTGAAACAGGGTATCATTAAGTTGTTAAGGCTGGTCTCAAACATGGGATCCTCCTGTCTCAGCCTCCAAAGTACTGGGATTACAGGCATTCCCTACCATGCCTGCATGCCAAGCATTATATTGAGAAATTAAGGGGACTTTTTTCATGAAAGCTTATGATGATAAATGTATGAGGCTAATGCACATTATTTATAGATGAAAACTCTGAATCTAAGAGAAGTGACTCGCCCCAGATCATGGGTTTCATAAAAATGCACAAGGGCTCAAATTCAAATTTCTGACCTTAAGGTGTAGTATCTTATATCACCCTACATCCAAAAAAGTCATAACACCCCCTGGTCAAACATCAATGGAATCTACATATTAAAGTGCTTAGAAAAAATTGTAGTTGAGAAAATAAATTCAGAACTGGCTTTTCAAGTTATCTTTCCAAAAGTGTAAAATTTCCACATTATGCTTGGCTATTACAGTATAAGATGATATGATACTTACACAGGTATTCACACTGTTTAAACTAACAGTATGCATTTTTTTGCATGTGGAAATTCTGTTTTTAACATTAGCTACGTGGAAATGCAATGCCTGTATAAATCTGTCCAACAAGAAATGCCTGAATGATACAACATCTGTCACTGCTTTTCCTCAAAATCACTGATAGCTGTGCAAACTAATCCCACGGCCCAGGCTGATCTCATCCTGCACTTGATGTCCTGAGAAACACCCATGGATTTATAAAACTTATCACCAGCTGTAACAGAGTTAGTGTTTGTTGTCAGCTTTTCCAGGAAAGTCCCATAATACCAGAAAGTGTCTTGTCCACAAATTCTTTTCTTTTTAAATCAAGTGAAATTTTGTCATAACCTTCCATACTTATTATCATAGGATATATAATTATTTGACATTGTCTGCTACAGTTATACCAAAATATATCACCATTTTATTCTGGGGGTCATGGAGTAAAAATTAAGGCTAGAAGGGTTAATTAGTGTTATTTAATACAGATTCCAGGCAGTTTAATTTTTTTGACTAATTTATTCTATATCAGGAAACTAAAAAGGAAACATCAGCTCTGGGAGATACAGGAATGCAGTTGAATTCAATTCTACATTCATGTTAAATCACAAATGCCATGCTCAAAACCAAATTTAGTCTTATCCATTTTAATGTGTATTTTCTCTAAGAAGCAGAAAAAAGTGTACACATGAATGAAGGGACCAATAAATAAATGAACAAACAAAATCACCTATTAGACTATTTTATTCTAATAAACAGTGAGAGCTAATAAATCTAACTATTCCCTTATATTTGGTTAACATTTCTAATTTATTTTGTTCTCCCCTTAGTCATAGGAAAATCAGTAATTGAATATTTATGATATCTAAGATAATTTTTCACAAAATTATTAAACCTTGGGATGATTGTAGCATGCAGGCAAATATGATAACAGATAAGGATAGGATCTTTGGTATGAGCCATTGCTGAGTCCCAGCTAGAGACTAGAGAGTGGATTCATAGAAAGGGTGTTGAATTTTTAGAGTCACAAATAAAAGCTTAGATATAGAAGATACAGTGACAGTATAAATATATCAGTTTTATTGCCAATTATATCTAGATTAGAGGATGTTTGTGACTTAGGTGAGTGGCCAAATGGATTTGGTGATGTTCACTGTTCTTTATATCTATTCTGATTCCTACTGTAGATATTAGCATAGCCCACGAAGAGAAGTCTGCAATGCGTAAACCCACTTACCAGTGATTGCTGCCTCCCACAGCTCTAGGATAAAAAGGGAATGAATAAAAGAGAATGAATACAGAAAAATTTCCCAGTACTTACAAACTTGACATAATTTAATTCCATCTGGTTGAGCACAATGCTAGGCACATAGTGTTGAGTACATGATACATATCAGTACTCCAAGGCACAAATGTTCTGATTTTTCTATTCTAGAAACTGTCTCTTTAATAAATGATATTATGTGTCCAAGTATCAGAGGAACAAGGAAACAAACCTGGGCCAGAATCTACGGTAGGCAGAAAAATGTCTCCCCAGCCCCCCCATTACAGATACACGTCTTAATCCTTGAATCTGTGAATAGTGAATAGATTCTATTACATAAAAAAGGAAATTAAGGTAGATGGAATTAAGGTTGCTAATTAGCTGACCCCCAAATCAGGAGTAAATAAAGATTATCCAGGTGGGCTCAATGTAATCACAGGGGAAGCTTAAACATAAACGAGGGAGGCAGAAGGGCCAGAGTCACCATGATGCAGTCATAAAGATGTCAGAAAGACTAGAGCAGCTTTTCCTGGTTTTGAAGATGGAAGAGGGCATTGAGCCACAGAATGTGGTCAGACTGGAGATGCTGGACAAGACCAGAAAACAGATTCTACTGTAGAGCCTAATTTCAGTCAGCATTCATTCCATTGTGATCTAAAAGATCTGAAACACCTGGCCACCAGAACTTAGAGGAAGGAGACCTATTTGCTCCCAGTTCTGGAGATTGTAGGGGTTCAGTCCATGTTAGGCCAGGACTGCAGAGCTCAGGGCATGGTGGTGGGAAACAGAGAGAAATGAATACAAGTGCTATACTCCTCCATCAAGGAAGCAGTAAGAAGAGAGAGAGCAAGCAAGGGGGGAGGAGGGACCATCTACAATCCACCAGGCCACACCCCCAGGGACCCCTACTCAGCAACCAAGTCCTGCCTCCAATATGGCTGCTTTGTCTATGTGAGGTCTAGGGGGACATTGTAAATCTAAAGCATAACATGTCTCCTGAAAGAAATGCAGCCTTCCTGACCCTTCATCTCAGACCACTGAGATCAGCTCAGATTTCTGACCTCTAGCATTGTAAAGTAATAAACTCACATTGTTTCAAACCACTCAATTTAAGGAATTTTAAGAGAATTTCAGCCACAATAGGAGCTAATACAGACTGCTCAGAGGGAGTCTAATACTGTACGGTCTCCCTCTACCCAAATGGTCAAGATTGTATGGAAGGCTGAGGTCTAAGGGATGGTTAGAAAGTAAGATGGCAGGAACTCCTGGTGTTGCGCTCAGCAGCAGGCAGATGAGTTATTTGCTGCTGATATGCTTTGAGAAATACTATACAGGAGGTTTTGGAGCAAGAATTATGAAGGAATAAACCCTCTTACCTCAGCAAATTGCCAACTTTGGGAGAAATGGAATAAAATGGCCAAAAAAAAGAATAACATTTCTATAGCAGTTTTTCATGAACACATTGTGCTTTGCAGGCAATTTTAAACCACACTGTCATTCTGTGGCTCCGTCAGTAAAAAGGGGTTACGAAAATACGGATTACTCCAAAGCAAAAGAACTCTAAAACAATGTATCATGTCCATTTAACTCTACCTTTTAATCTAACACCAAACCAAAACTTTTTGTAAAAAAAAAAAAAGCCAACATTAAGACTAACTTGTTCTATTTTAGTAACTAGTAAAAATGGCTATTAGTAGTTTTGGCTAATTATGGCTTTTGGGATGTAAGTAGCCCTTCTGAAATGGAGCTGCCTCATGCGTATTCCATTTAGTAGAAACCAGACATTTTATTCGTGACATACCTTAGAAGGAACTTGTGCCAGACAGAGGACGAAAAGTACCGTGAACTTCAAGTGGGAGAGCGTCAGACAATTGTGCATAATATCATTTACCTTCTGGCTTCTTCATGGCAGTTTATAGCAGTGTGTACAAGTTTATTCATGCTACAGTTTTTTCCATTGCTTCTTAAGAACCACTTTGTGGAAGATGTGCTATGCTTTGACCCAGAATTTTGGATCCTCAGAATATATTTTAGTTTCTGACTCATTCATCCCTGACCATCTTCATCTCTCCGCAGTGTCTGAAGGCTAGGATTTAGAAAGAATTCAAAATGGCTTATTTTCCATAAAACCACCACCACTGCTTTCAGTCATGATGTGGAGTTCTGAGGTAGAGTTTTAAGGATTTGAGTTTCTTTCCCTCCCAATGATGCTACCAGAAACAGCTTATAAATCATACCTGGAATTTGCTCTTCAATGAAATGTAAATTCCCCGTGCATGTGGCCAGTGATAAATATTTTCTTGTGTATTCATTCAGTAACTTGCTGTCAAAATTTTGAGTAATCATCCAGGAATAAACACATGCAGTATAAACAAAGGTGGTATTAATAAATAAATAGAAGATGTTGTTTTCACAAAATTGCAGCTATTTCTGAAGAACTGAAATTTGTATATGGCCTCCTGGATCCCAGAAAACCTCACTGAGATCAGGCACATGGGGATTTCAAGGCCTTTTAACATGGATTTATTGTGTAAAAATCTTTAATTTACAGATTTATTTCTATGTAAATGAAATCTTTGTTCATATAAGTAGAGAGCTTTTTCTCTTAACAAATCACCAACTCTATTAGCAACTAGCCCTATATACATTTCATTGTGTAATGTCAGAGAACACAGTTCTCTAGTACCATTCTGAAAGCTTTTACAGGTCTTCTAAAGAAAAACAATTCGAATAAATGAAGATGCAGAGAGCCATTTGTCTCAGAATACAATTTGATTTAATTAATGAAATAATACCCCAATTTTACCTTAACTGATCTAAAAATCTCAGCACTTTTCATTTCAGCAGAGTTATAAATTGCCTTTATGAACAGTAAAAAGGATCCCTCTCCATATTGGCACAAGGCTATGGAAAGGGAGACTTTGTGGGAAATCAAAAGGCGTTCCTTTTAAAGCAGGTGAATTAGAAGAATCATTTGAGCAAAGGACAGATAAAAGGCTGCACTTTAGCCCTCACTCCTCCTCCTGAGTATCTACTTGGAGCCAGCACATACACTGCCCAAAGGCACCCAGGATCCTTGTATAAAGTAGACGCCCAATACCTCATCCCTTTGCTTTCCTTTCTTAGACTTTTAAAAAGTACTAAAGTATAGCTTTTGCTCTTTTGTCATGTAAAGAATAGTTAAATGCTAGGCAGCCTACAGTCCACTGAAAGAAGTAGATAAATATAAAGTGATTATGCAAATAAAAAAGAGTAAAAACACCACAGTAATTACTTAGAGATAAGTGTTGGCCGCCTTGATGTAACTTAGACCTCCATAAGAGCTATGAAATATCACCAATAATCAATTACTGTGGATACTTAACCATTTACAAAGAACCCTTCCCTCCTGAGTCATTATTTCACTAGATCATCATAGCATTTGTGGGAAGACAATGTTTTCTCATTTGTCAGATGTGGATCATAAGGTACAAAGTATGCAGTCTCATAGTATATAAGTCACGCTAATTATATAATATGCTCATCCCACAGAGTACTACTCAAAGGTAAAGTTCAGACAGTGCAAACAGGTAAATTGTGTGATGTATGTTCTTACTGTTATGTTTTATTTGGATTTTGGATTCCCAAAGAAAACAGGCAAATATTTAAAATTGATAAATTTCATATAAAAATCTAGAGTTTCAAGTTTAATATTCTAAAATGGCATTAGACTGTTGGAGGTAAGTAATAGCCACCCTCTTTAGGGTGGTGAAGGTCTCTGAATTTAATTCAATATAGGCAGATGCATTTATATTAGCAGGCTTCAAGCAGACCCCATCTCATTCTTAGAGTAAGTTATCATTTGAGCAGAAAAACTATCACTTTTAGTACCAGCACAAGGCTTTGTACAGGGAACTTTGTTGGGAAATGAAAAGGTGCTCATTTTATGCAGGTGAATTTGAGGAAAGACTACCCTTTAGTCAGACAAGGACAGATCAAAGACTGGACTGATTAAAGAGGGGACTGAGATCAGTCCTTGTCTCATTTCTATTTTATAAGTTAACACTTTCTTTGATTTACTGACCCAATATACATATGTATATTATTTACTCTGTGTGTTACTTTGAGCCTAGTATACATCAGTGAACAAGACAGACCAAATTCCTGCCCTCATGGAAATCTCTAGTGTATGGAGACCATGGTAGGCCTGATGTATCCTTCTCTTATATTTCTTTGTGAATGTTACATGCCATAAGTTTGAACCATATTTATTCATTCATATTTATTCATATTATTCATATTATTCATCAATTGATGAATTACGATGTTTGAAATCCTGTGGTAAGTACACAGTATGTCTTTTCAGAAAGAGGAAGCTCCACAAAACCTCTCTGAGCTAGGGTGGTGATTTTCCTTATTTTAAATATGTTTTTCAAGGCAAGTCTCAGGGAAGAAAACTCACTCATGTTCTCTGTGTGACAAAGTAATGGAGCTGTGATTCATATACGGGTCTGATTAATTAAAAACCATCTTTCTTGTAGTAATTTATCATATTCTGTTAAAAGCAATTAGCTCCTGCTTCAAAATTTTGCCTGGAAGCCATAATGCCTGAATCGACATGTTTTTTTGGGTTCATTTACTATCTTCTAAGTTACAGCAGTAAAATGTTTCTCCAGCTTTCTGCACTATTATTTTTTCATTTGTTGAGCCTTGTTTTTTTTAATATCCATAGATTTTATTGGCAGATAATCTTGAGGACTATTAAATATAAATCACAGGAGGCCATAGGCCCCAACAGACCAGGCTAAAAAAAAAAGGAGTTGCCATTTTTGAGCCTTTAAAACAGTTTTGTCATCCACTATTCAGTCCCAAATCCAAAACCCAATATTTTCATTTTTGTTACAGTACCAGCTTAGTTCTTGGTACTACCTTTTCCAATAAAGAATCTACCTGGATAATGTTTGCTTTATGATAGAAACTTTCACCTATTAGCTATGTGAAACCAATGGACATATATTTGTGATGGTAAAGAGAGTAAGGAAACAGATATGAGATCCGATTGAATAATTTTGACTGATTAAGGAATATTATCCTCATTGATAATGTTAACCATACCTCACAGAATATGTAGCTGTCAACATAGCCTGCTGTAGATGCATGAATGTGAGAATAATTAGGCCTTCAAGAAACTGATTTCTAAAATAGTAAATTTAATTAAATGTCTGGCAGAGCTGTTTTATGACTACTGCAATTTCTTTTGTTCATAGATGAAAATTCTAATAAAACAAATGACTTACTTTCTGCTAGCTCCTGTTCTTTTTCTTAAGAATAAAAAATAACTTTTGAATTCTAATCTTCAACCGCAGTATAAGTCAAGGAATTCTCTCTTTGTGTGTCAACCAAAGGGGAGAAAAAAGAGTCTGAGTAATATTTACAGTTATCTTCAGGGCATAATTTAATACAAATGGAAACACAGAGTAATGTATCAATACAAATGCATAAATTATGTACCTTCATGATTCATAGCTCTATTCTCCATGCAAACATTATGAAGAATGAATTTCTTTTGAGAACAGCTAGGTTTAGTCAATAATCATTTGCAGAAAAGTAATGAGGCTTAAAAAGCTAATCAAGTAGTAAGAATTTGCAATCTTGTATTAATAATTATGATTATTCAAAAAACTATCATAAAATTGCTTTTTGTGTGTGTGTGGTACTAGAGATTGAACCCAGGGGAATTCTACCTCTGAGATACACCTCCATCCCTTTTTTATTTTTTGTTTTTAAACAGGGTCTCTCTCACTAAATTACTGGGCCTTGAACCTGTGATCTTCCTGTCTCAGCCTCCCAAGTACTGGGATTAAAGGTATGTACCACCATGCCCAGCTTCATAAAATCTCTTAGACAATCAATTCCCATGTTCTCTCACTGAAAACTTACTAAATTTACAAAAATAGGAATTGTGTATATACATGAAAAAATATATTCCTTCACCTCTGTTTTCATATATAATAATCGGGGTCAATCATGAGGGCAAGGCATAGTAGAAACACCTGGCATAAGATTTGACATTCCCAGTTTCTCAAGTTTCAGCTTTTAACACTATTTACAAATAATCTTGTACATATAGTCACCGAGATACACTAATGAATTTTAAGGAAGCTATTGTCACACTTCTAAAGATACAATTAGTTTCAAACCTTATTTTATTTTATCTTATTTTTTTTTTTTTGCGGTACTAGGGATTGAACCCAGGGGCATTCTACCTCCTAGTTACACCCCCAGTCCTATTTTTTATTCTTTATTTTGAAACAGGGTCTCACTAAGTTGCAGAGGGCCTAAGTAGCTGAGGCTGGCCGTGAACCCGGATCTTCCTGTCTCAGCCTCCCAAGTACTGGGATTACAAGTGTGCGCCACCATGCCGGGCGAGCCCAAACCCTATTTTATATATTCAAATTTTTTAAATGTTAGCCTCTAGCACAAAATATATATTAGTCTCTATCAAACTTTTAAAGATGATGATAGTATGACTCTTACTTAGTGGTGTTGTTTTTCAGAATACATATTTATAAGAACACGTAGCCAGTTTTTAAACTGTTAATATAACAGACCCAAATATCCATTTATGTATTAATTCATTCAACATATATTTACTTAGCATCTATGGAGTATCTACTGTGCCAGGTAAAAAGGCAATAGTGCAGTATTTTTTTTTTCTGGAGAAATGTACTAAATGAAATGTTTTGTGAAAGGAGAGAAACAACAAACAAGCACATGTAAATGTTATAGGTGATTTGAGAAACGTCTTTCCTAAGTACATGACAGTATGAATGACAAAAAGAAGTATTAACCACTTATAAGGATCAGGAGAATGGAAAATATCAAGTTGGACTTTATAGAGAAGTTATGTTTTAGATGAATATTGAAAATTAAGTGACTTTCACTAGTTGCTGGAAGAGAAAGCCTACGTATGAGCCAGGAGGTATGAAACAGTGTGATGCGTCTGGGACCGTTTAGGTGGTTCAGTGTAAAAACACAGATTGAGAGATGAGGCTGGAGACTTAAGCAAGACTAACATTAATCTCACATTCCAGGTAGTGTGGGTTGTTGTAATTTTAGCCATATATGGCTACTCAAGTTAAATTCTAATTAATTAAAATAATCAGCTTAGCCACCTTTCAGGTGCTTAAACACCATATGTGGCTAGTGACTACCATTTACAACTATGGATATCAACTATGTCTATCACTACAGAAAGTTTTATTGAACGATGCTGGATTGTGTAGAACACAGATCACAAATTTTAGTGCAGAGACAAGATAAATAAAAAAAGAATGCTGCATTGATTCCAGGTTAAGATATGTATCCTTTACGTAAAAGGAACATTTTTTAGTTAGGCAAAGAAATATATGATTTTGGGGTCATTGTTAAGTCTTCCCATTGCTCAAGAAATTGAATGAATTAAAATAATTGAACCAAAGGTCATAATCAAAGTTTAGCCGCGATTTATCTTTACACAGATTTTGAAGAATTTTGAGTAATAAATATTGAAATGAGATTCTTAATTTATATAGGGCACCCTGGTCACTTTATAGATGATGGATTAGAGGAATACAATATTAGAGACAGATTATAACAACAGCTTATTTGAGACATGGTGAGAGAGAACCTGAACCAAGGGAGCACCAAGGGGCATAAAGAAGGGATGTTGGGGACAACCACACGAATAATCCCAAGGCAACTGAGGCAGGATGGGTAGGAAGGTGAAACAAGAACAACTTCTTTATTTTTAGTCCAAAAGAGCAAATAGGTAGATGGCTTTGCCACTTCCCGAGGTAAAAAAGAAATGAGGAAACATTGATTTTGGTGAAAAATGACAAGCTCAGTTTTTGGCATGCTGAGGTTAAGGTTTCTGTGATAGGTCCCATTTTCCTCATTGACATACTATGAGAGACTGTTGGGGACTATTAGGTTTTATAGACTTTTTCTTAGTGATAGGATAATGTGAAACATGTAAGTGTTACGGTTCAAGGGTACACTTGAGAAAGAATCGGCCACCTCTTGCCTCAGTGTTCAAGTGACAGCATGTTAGAAACCCTTACGGCCATATTATAATTCATCACAATATCAAAGAAATACAGTACAGTAAATCTTTCCCTTTGTATCCTATCATATATAAAGTTATGTATAAATCTCTCAGCCAACTTTATGATTTCAGTCTACTATATATACAGTATAAGTTAATTAAGAGTTTACAAACTTGTGTCAAGTTTCCAATTTTATCTGTTTTGTTGTTGTTGTTGTTTTAATTATGTGTTTACAAGCAATTCTTGAGCAGCTATACATCTTTTATTCCAGATGTCAGGGATATACAATTGAGAAAGCTTGACTGCTGCCTTCAACCAACTCAAATTCAGTGAGATAAACAACTGCAAAGACATTTTCAAAATAATGGAAAATATTGTGGACTTTATTTATATGAAAATGTAGTTTGGTCTTTTCCATATAAGATAGGAAGCTCTTGTGGTGGATGTTGTGAGTCACTACTCAGTACCAAAACACTATATTCTCTAGCCACTAGAATCTTTGACAACTGACAGTTCACATCAGGGTCCCTTGGATGACGGGAGCTACATTGCCTAAAGTTATGTCCCTTCCGAGGGGCAGTTCACGTGCTATGTCAGGCTGATCAGGTAAAGAAGTTCAGTTCCTGGCTTCCCCTGGGGCTGGCTGGGGATGCTGCTGTAACCGCAACACAGGTCGCTTTCCCTAATTTCTAGTCCTGGTTTCCTTTCTTCCTTACCAGTGTTGTTTCTGAAATTTTTCTCCAATAAACCTCCTGCAAGACAAATTTTGTCTCAAGGTCTACTTTCTAATGAACTTCTTCTTTTTGGTGCACATCTTCAATTGTGTATACACATAAGCATCCAAAGTGCCAAAAAATATTAAGATGGACATTCAAGAAAGAGGATAAGATCCTAGATAAGGGAATCTACTGGGAAAGATCTAATGTGGGAATTGTAGGCCAAGGCCATGAGACATGATCTCATGATCTGGAAACTGTTACTTAATTTCACACAGTAAGACAATTGTGGGTAATCAACTTGGGATTCATATAGATATAATTCACAAGACATAATATTAGAGTACCCTTTAAATTGCTGCGATTGGGAATCTTCTGTGACATTAAGGACGTAAGTTTGAATGACCTCACAATTGTGGAGAAGTAAGGATATGTCTCTGATTTGATCCCAATAAACTAAAGGGATCTTCAGATGGAAAATCACCATGTATCTGATTGCCTGAAACTTGTTATAGATTAATCAAATGTCAACATTAAGTTAAATGTAAGGTCTTAGAATTTGGCTTTTTGAACCTTGAATAAAGGGCCATTAAGTATTTTCCAAAAAGTAAAATCAATACCATTGATAGCAAGCAAAATAATCATATGTGGATTATTAGTTTTATTGTAATAATTATGTATTTATTTTACATATGAATACTATATGGTGATGTGATTTTTGAAAACTTTGTTTTTATTTAGAACAATAATCAGTAAGTTAGTAACTGAAAGTAATAAAAAGTTAGGGCCTTGATGATCAACGCACTTAATGTTGAGGATCATTGAGTTCTGGGGGAAATGATGGTGGCGATGGAACAGACATGGTGTGGACAAGCCGTGGGCTATGGAAACAGCTGGAGAGGCAGTGAGGAGATACAATGAATGAAGTTTTGCCATTTAATGTGCTGGTGCCTGGGGGTCACTTATGAGGCTTATGGGAGAACAAATCTGGATAGCAAAGTCTCAACTATGCAACATGGCAAAAGCTAGAAGAATGGGGATGTCCAAAATCAACACTCCAAAGCGGTATTTCGCTCGAATGAAACTTGGCCTTGAACTTATGCCAATCTAACAGGCCTATGCCAATCTAACGAGCTTATGCCAATCTGGCAGGCATTTGCCAGTAAATACAGAAATGTCTAGGTATTTAAGGGAATTTAACATGGAAAACTTATGTGAGCCTTGGGCTTTGCAGAATTTTAAGTCCTACAGGGCTAATATTCAACTACCATTTACCTAAGTTCCCTGTGTTCTTACCTGAGTCATAAGAAGTGCAGCAGTGAACACGAGGGACAGTATCCTTGTTTTTCTGGAGCATGCATTCTGGTAGCCACATCTAATACCACTAAGCATGAATTAAATTTGGGGTGGATTGAATTATGATTTTTAAACTGAAATTCAAAGTGCCTTCACTTCTCTCGAGGCAACTTTTCTCTAGTACTGTTTTCTAAAATGCTCTACATAATATTTAAATTATTTCTGTTGCATAGAATTAAACATTTAAATGGTTTTGTTCATTGCAATATATTCAAAATTTCGAGATTAAAGAAAAAAACTTTACAGATTTTATTCTTTCAAAAAGATATTAATGAGTCTGGTATTTTTGTAAAATAGCTAGTTTGTACGGAAAACATTTATATTAAGACCAAGATTAAAGCTTTTATTTGGCTATGCCAAATTAATTTAGCTGTATCTTCTTGTCAAAAATACATCCTTCTGTGTTACAGAATTGCTACAAGACAGGTATATTATTGAAGCTCTGTTGTCAGCACTGAGTAGAGAACTTAAACTATGTATCTGCTGATAAGAACTCAATGCCACAACTCCAAATGCATCTGGTCTTCAATTTCTATCCATAATGGATATTTTGTAAACAAACATTTGGTGACATTAAAGCTTCCGGGATGAATTATTTTCTACAGAAATATGTACTCGGTAATTATTACATTTCTTTTTGGCACTTATTTTAATATGTAAGCATCCTAGGCCTTTCCAAATGACTCCTTTGACATAATCACAGCAAGCTCCCATACCCACCTGTCACGATTTACTGACCAGCGTCAGGACTGTCTTTCTAAAACTCCCTCCCTTAGAAGCATCACAGTGTTAGCTTCTTCTTTGCCTCTAATAATTTATTTCCATTCCATTCTCTTCACATTTAAATTCAAAAAGAAAATGTAGCAAGAAAAAAAACCCAGAAAGCTTATTTCCCCTAAATTAAAAATTTGTTATGATTCCATTTTATATCCTAGGATGGGCAAACATATGGAGACAGATAGTCAAATAAAGGTCAGAAGGGCTGAAGCGTTAAGGAAATGTGGAATTGTTTAACTGTGACAGTTTCTGTTTGGGATGATGAAAAAGTTCTGTAAATGGACTGTGGTGATGGTTGCCTGACATCGTAAATGTACTTCATTTCACTAATGGGAACACTTGAAAGGTAAAATGGTAAAATTCATATTATAATAAAAAAATACAAAGTGAAAAAAAAGAAAAGTTTTGAAACCACCAGATTGCAATGGCATCATTAAATACTTATTAATGTATTGCGATGTATCACGTGTAATGTTGGTGCGATCCCATTTTAATTGCCAGTTGGCAATGGTTAACTTTGCAACTACTGGGAATTAAAAACAAAACAAAACAAAAAAACCCTTCACAGTATTTCCTCAATCTTTGAGCAGCTTTCGCTATGTGGTTTTACTCTCCTCACACAATCACATAATGTTCTTATCATTCAGAGGGTAAACAAATCACCTATTTAGAGAATGTTTTGATAGCAGGAATTTCTATGGTTCTTGTCCTATGGGGAGAATTAAGCATTCTGTTTTTAGTTGGATTTTGCATTGTCTTAGACCATGAGTAATGCTCAGGGAAGTTACTGAAACTGGCCTCCAGGAATGAAGATGTTTCATGAGAAGCCAATCTTTTGATGAAGAAAGCTCCGAAGAGATTTAAAACTGAAACACCAAATGTGATCATGCCCCAATTTTCTTTTGTTTTCCCCATAGGCTCATAATTATAAAGTCAGTTTGTCTGTTGGGGATTTAATACCTTTATAAATGATAAGCTCAGACATCATTCTATAAAAAATGGGCACATAAATTATTTCCAAGAAGTAATATATCCTCAAGTATATGAAGTGGATTCATTCAAAATACAGGACTCTTTCCAAAAATAAAAACACTCATGATTCAAATGGAAAGCAAGTTTCACTTTATTGTCCTGTTAATATATACCTTCATCAAAACAATTCATCTTATGAATTTCTAAAGAAATAACCTCAACAAAGCAAATTACAAAGGATGAATTATCATTGAAGGGACAACTTGTATCAAATCAAATAACTCTCAAGGGGCTGTGAACTGTTCAGAAATTCACTAAAATAAGTCATTATTTTACTGTACTGACATGAGAATTAAACTTTTCATTCCTTAGCCTGCTTAAACTCTGGAAAGCTGAACTCTGTGGTGGAACATTTACTTTTCCTATGATACAGGGCAAATTGAAAGAGAATATTTACAGACCAAATAGGTGCTCTGCAGTAAATACACACTGCACAGACATGACCTGCATTTTAATGCTCCAAACTAAACAGGACATAACTTTCTGGCTAGAGTAGGAATAAAAGGCAAGAAAAAGAAGAAGGAGAAGGAGAAGGAGAAGGAGAAGGAGAAGGAGAAGGAGGAGAGGGAGAGGAAGAGGGAGAAGATGATCTCTTAAAATCCTCAATCCATTCTGAAATTTTAATTACTTTTCATAAAATCACAGAGTTTGTTCTTTATGGCAGATTCTGTTCTAGACCCTTTATACAGGGACTCATTTTATCCACTTGTGAAGTAGCTACTATCATTATGGAGAAACTACTGAAGGTCACACAGATAATGGCAAAGCTGAAAATCCAGCCTCAGCAATCTGGTCCCAGGGTCTGTATGCTTCACTCGAGGTGGTGAAAAGAAGAAATCTTAGCTGAAGACAGTGACAAATACAGGGTCTTCTTCTCTTTCTATAATTCAGGTGTTGCACATGACTCTATTCTGTCTTTTCTTGTGCTTAGCCCCATCCTTTGTCTTCACCCAGGACACTTTTTTGTTTGTTTGAAAATGACGTATAAAGTTGCAACAGAGGCCTACTTTGACAGGTTTATGGTAGCAGGCTTTGTTTCCAGCAGTATGAGTCCACTAAGATGCAAACAGACAGGAGCAGGGCCCAGAAGGTGGTCTTCCGGGTAATGTCTGGCTTTGCTCTTTCTCTTTTGTAGATTCCACTCACTTCCAATGTACATAGCCCCAAAACTGGTCTCATCTGTGAAATGTCACCATTTCTGCCAACACAGAATGAGAGAAGTTTTCATTCAAGACAAAGTCCTCTTCTATGTGAGAATCAGCCAATCAAAGAGTTCCTCCCTCCCTCCCTCCCATCCTCCCATCCTTCCTTCCTTCCTTCCTTCCTTCCTTCCTTCCTTCCTTCCTTCCTTCCTTCTTTCCTTCTATAATTCAGATTGTATGACTTCCCCACTATCATTCACACTCGGGGTACGATCAAGACTACAAACTGTTACACTGTCCTAAAACTTGAAATCATATAGAATGATTAATTTTTTTCTGATTTTTGCATGCATCAGAACTTTAGGCAACTCAATCCATTTTGTCTGTTGCTCTTTTCCTCTTAATGTTCTCCTTGGAGATGAAAGTGCAAGCAAAGCAGTCAACTCTTTGCTGGCCATCACTTATATGACAGAAGCAGTTGGTTGGAGTGGTACAGAGAATGGTGTCTGGAATATATGCCTTCTTCACTTGTTAGCTGTGTTTTTAAAACTGATTATGATAGAATCTAACAAGTAGGTTTATTATGAGCCTTAACTGAGACAAAACCATAGTGCCTGGTACAAGATAGGCACTCCAAACATTTATCTCTAATATTCCACATAAGCTTCCTGAACATGGCACTGTTTTGGCCCTGCTCATCTCCTTATTACTAAGATACTAATGGACTGTGACTAAAGCAATAACATCCTAACTAGTTTCCTTGACTCTCAGTTCACCACTTTGAAGATATTTCCGGGATTTGATTTGCTAAAATAAAATATCTAGCATGTTATTACCTCATTCAAGTACCTTTTTTAGCCAAGGTGGTGGCACACACCTGTAATTTCAGTACTTGCGAGGCTGAGACAGGAGGATCACAGGTTCAAGGCCAGCCTCAGCAACTTGGCAAGACCCTATTTCAAACAATAAAATAAAATAAGTCTGGGGGTATAGCTCAGAGGTAGAATGCCCCTGGGTTCCAACCCCAGTACCACAAAAACAAGTAAGTTCCTTTGAGAACACTCAGCATCTAGCACAAAAACTACTACATTTTAATCACCAAATGAATATTTGCTGAACTAATGAGTAACTAGATGGATAGGCTCCCCTGTGAGACTTTCAGGCCCTTCACCATTGGACAGTGCACTTATTTTATTCCTTCTTTCCATAAACACGGAGCATTCATTTATTGTGCGCCTTTGACACATCACACCAGGGCAGTTGTTGAATATTCAGGGATGATAAAGAGCTCACAGTTTCTTTGAAAGAAAGCATCTACTTAAGCTACATTGATTTATTTGTCTTTTGCTTTCCATTTCCAAGGTTTTGTTAGTGCAGTTGTGTGAGACTAAAAAGCCATCTCTCTCCTTTCATTCCATGCACATTCTTTTTATCCCTCAGGATTTGGCTGCAGTTGTACCTTGTTCTCCCAAAACACTTAACCCAAACAGTCATGTGTAAAGTGATCTCTCCCTTCTCTCACTGGTGAAGACAATTATTGTTAATTACATCATACTTCCCTTTGGCCAGGAATTGTGCATTATAAGTTTTCTGGTATGATAATACTAATATTATTGTGTAAATACATAGTTTATGTTCTATCTCCTTTTGCAGTGTAAATACTTTGAAGTAGTGCTCTTCATATTGTACTTTGTGTTTCTTTGTGTCTTCCACAGGACTTCATATTAGTGCTTTTTCCTATAGTAGTACCTTAATCTATGTTTTCCGGTTGATTAATGGATAGAGTACTGGAAATTTCCTTGTTTTTAACAGAGAGGTATGTCCTTGAACAGGCTGCTAGTTATTCAAAATACCTCCTTACAAAGAAAGAAAGGTTCATATCTCTCTATCTTTTTTTCTTATCTTAATTCACTTCTTTTCCTGTCCAGAGATTCTTAAACTGGTGTCTGTGTCCTTATAAAGTCCATAAATGGATTTCAGTAAGACTTGGAACTCAATAAAATGTTAGGCATAAAGAAATCCAGGTCATCATTTAACAATAAAAAGTGGGAGATGAAACACAGGCTTACCTAATTGCAAAGTCCTCATTCTTCCAACTCTACTACAATTTCTTGGGTTGTTAAAAAGAATCACCATTGGGCTATAAAAGGTATTCATTCTGAATTTTTGTCCTAGAATGTCAAAGGGAAGGTTTGTAACAACACCTCCAAGAACAACCACAGCAGAAGCAACAGCAAATGTTACTGGAGATGTGTCAGGCAGAGCTCTAAATGCTTTGTGTACTAATCTTCCTTAAACCACACCACAAGTCCATAAAGAAGAGCACTATAACTATCCACATTTATGGGTCAAAAACCCATAGAATAGAGAAGTTACTGTGTCAGGTGCAAGGACAGAACACATGGGTGATGATGGTTCAGAGACATGGAGGCTGGGGGAGGAAGCTAAGGTAAAAGTTTCCTACATTAAATTTTGTTTCAAGCCATCCAGCCTTCGAGGCTGCCCTAAATTCCACCCTAGGCTTCTTTCTTGGCTGAGGAAGAACTATCTAGCGAGGCAAAATATATAGCCACATAGTGCACTCCAATCCCTGACTTAGCTTTGAGGAGTCAGTCTAAGAATAGACCCATCACATCAGGTTTGTGAAGATAATCACTTGCTTCCAGACTTCTTAGAAAATAAAAGGGTGTTACAAAGAGGTCTTTCTAGGCTCTGGCATGTTTCACATCCTTAATGTGTAGGTACAGTGGAAATTGCTTGTATGCGATGTTTGTGAGAAAGAGTGACCATCTTTGAAATGAACTTTGACAACATGCATAGTACAGTTGCCCTGTTAGCTACCGGGTTGTCAGTATAAATCACAGTTTTAGCAGTTTAGCAGCAGATGTGCTATGTGCTCTCCGTTGGAATAGTTCACATATCTATATGATAGCCAAGGTTTCAGGAACCCCAGCCCACAAACATTTCTAGCCAGGACGAGGCTAAGCAGTTTCCTGCACAGGCATTGTTTCTAGCCTCGAAGTTGTTCTGTTTTATGTTAGATTGTGAGAAACCTAGATTCTGATGATGGTTCATAACCTCTCTTTGACTTAAATGTATATAATGTTGCTACAAGTTAGTTTCTTGTGCCTAAGAACCTCTATAACAATATATGTAACAATATCTGACTGAAGATTCAAATTTTAAATAAGACAATATAAGGTAAAGTGCTTGGGATTTTGCAGATAAGGTTTTTACTAAACTAAAAACAAAAAATATAATAATACATGGAAATATATGCTTATTACTGCACAACTATAAATTAAGTTTATAAAGCATTGTAACTTGGTCACAGTTTTGAAAATAGCCTGCCAAGACAAATTTGGTAATTAATTTTCCATATATTAGGAATTTACTCTCTTAAGATGTCATATAGTAATATAAACTGCATTAGGTGTGGGAAGACCTGGGTATTAGTTTCTGCTTTGTTTCTTACCAGATCTGTGAACTTGGGCGGGTCATTGGGCTTGAATTTTTTATCTGTAAAATGGAAATAGTAAACATCATTTCCCTTGATTAACTCAAAGGATTGGTGTGGAATACATCATGAAATAATAAAAACTACTATTTGTGGGGAACATACTTTATAAAGGCCATGCTTAGAGTTAAGTGTTTCGTATATATTGCCTCCTTTCATCTTTCTTCCAACATTGAATTCAGTAATGATTTCTACCCATTTTACAGATATGGAAACTGAGGTTCAGAGAGAGTAAGTAAGCTTTCTGAGTTCATACCAACACAGGAAAAAGCCAAGATGTGCACCGTAACGAAAATGACTCTGCTTTTATAAAAGTAAAATAAAGTCAAGGAAATGTCTTTTTCTTGTTCTCCTTCAGTCTACCTTCTACTTTTTCTTTATTATCCCTCTACCCTTCTTTTTTCTATCTCTTTTATATTAGTTACAGACATTGCCACAAGCATCCATATACACTTTAGTAGGGTTGGGTTTTGAAAAGGAGCATAAGGGATTGAAGGAGGCAATAACCATGGTCAGTATTTAACTGCCCTTAGTAATTCATCAAGCATTTTTTGATAATTTATTATATACTATGACAATATGGAGTGCAGGGACTCTAAAAAAATATGAGCATGACCTGCTTCCTCCCTTGGAGTAAGATGTGCACATAAATAACTATAATAGGAGGAAGAAGCAATTGCACACCATCAAAAAGAGATAAATGTCATGCAGGGAGAGTTCAGAGGAGGAAATTAATTAAACCCAGGTAAGGGAATTATGGTCTTCACACGATGTCAAAGAAAAAAATTGTGCTTGCCTTTTTCTAAACCACCAAAATAACTGGGTGTATAGTTATGAAATATCAAGGAAAGGGAGAATTGGGTACGGTGTCAAACCTGGGATGCTGGGCTTGGAAGAAAGCCAAAATATAATATAGTAACACTCCTCCCCCTCTTGGATACACACTCAAGAATTTAATTCCTTCAAGTTTCATCATGGCAAAAGAATATTTAGTGTATAAGGATATACTTAGATGACTAGAGGAGGGAAGGAAGGGGGGCAGGAGGGGAGTCCTCTCATGTTTCACAGATGTTGATTTCAAGTTTCCACCTGGTAACAGCCTAGGGCGAGAGCATAAAGATACAAGTCAAAACATAGAGACTTACACAGAAAAAAACAGCATCCAGCGAGGGAATTATAAAATCTCAAAAAAATCTTTCCAGTGGCTAAATAAATATGTTTCCTTGTATTTGCAATTTCTTTTTTTTTCCACTTACCAAAATGTGGAAAGAGCCATAGACTCTATTGCCTTTTCAAAATTATGGATTATAGAAAAGAAGTCTATGAAAATCAAAGTTTTTCATAGCAGACTAAATTATATTGTAACCAGCTTCTAGCCTCTATGTGTTTTATTTAAAAAGAAACATCAACAGCAACTGGAAGACAAGAAAGATTCTGAACTCTGACTAATAAAACTAATAATGACATACTCTTCATATAAAACCCTGGCTTTCTTCCAAGATGCTGTAGAAACACATTTGAAATACATAGAAAACTCCACAGCATAGTACTTGGATTGGCACAACATCCCAAGGCAAGTCAGAATCCTAACGAGGAGTTTCACAAACAGCTATTCAGTTATTTTTACAGACCTCATTTAAAACAACTACAATATTCATTTTGTTTCATTTTCAAGACTTATACATCTTAAAAGAAAGAAAAATTGTCATTTCGGGAGTATAAATGTTCTTGATAAGAGAGACTAGAAAGGGCAGATAGTGGGATGTGTTGGGGGAGGGGAAATGAACCCTTTAGTTAAACAATATTTTAGGGAAAGAATCGACAATATGACAAATTTCAAACCAAGTTGCTCCACTATCCTACAAGAACAGTTTAGAATCTTACACAGATGCAAAAGAAATAGAGCAAATGTGGAGGGAAAAACAGGCCGATAAAGTTTCTGGCTACAATACAAGAGACATATCATTACCATATGATCTAATGTGGGTGTCAGCCGGATTGTGTTCATTGAGGGAAACCTTATTTTTTAACTGTGCTATGGAGTAGAAGCAGGAGGTTTGCAACCTAGTGACAGTCACAGAGCAGCACCTACCCCTCCTCCTTTCCACACCTGCAAACTCTTTTGCTTGGGCTGAATATTTAGTGTAATTACATCTCAGCTTTGAGGGCTCCTGTGGCAAATACCCGGATTAAAAAGGTATGGTTTTCGATAATTGTCCTCAACTCTGCTACATACTAATAAAACTTTGGTCAAATTGAGAGTAAATGGAAAGATTTTGGTGAGAAAAAGAAAAGAAAGAAAGATTGTGTTAAACTTTTAATAATCTTTATGCAACCTCTTAGACAAGTATTGCTTGAAAGCAGAAGTTAAGTATTTGAGAAAATTATTAAATGCATTGTTTTGTTCCTTTCTCTTCTGTTCTTGAAAAGATGCTTATTAAAAAAACAACAGCTGTAACCGAATACTGTGACTATCTATATTGATGTTTTTGTATTTGTACTGATGAAATGTTTAGCTCTTTATGAAATGTTAACAGAAAAGTATTCTAAACTAGCATACTATTTGTGGTTAGATTATATATTTAAGGATTCATTCCCTTCCTGAATTCTTGTATATGTTACGAACTTTTAAAACCTCAGGAAAGTGAACTCTGGTGATTAACAGTAGAAATCTAATGGCTTTTTCTACAACCGCAGAAATGAACAGAAATTATTACCAGAAGTGAAAATAAGCATTGAAAATATTTATTAAAGACCTAAGATATTTTTTTGCAGTCGTGTAATTCCTTAACTGTAAAAAAGAGTCTCTGTCAGTATTTTAATGCAAATGAAATTTTATTATAAGGTACATGCGCTGTAAAATGAGGTTATGGGTTAATTTTCTTTCTAACTTTAAAACAGGGTAACCTGATGACCACTGGTTAAGTGGTCTCCCAGTCATGTACATGCCTGTGGCTTTTTCTTCCTCTTGCTGTTTTTACCAGAAAAAAAAGCCAAATGCTTTTTTTAGTAGTCCTGTTATGCATAAATGTTACTTTTAGTTTATCTTTTAATTATGTGTGTTATTGTTGAACTTTCGAATTCACCTAGTGCTGGTGGATTTTAATTTTGTTCATTTACTGCTTCAGTTATCTCTCGAAAGCTAAATTTTGAATTTGAAAGTCATAACAAAGATATAAGTGACATTATGTAAATCTTGACCTGAATGACACAGTTAATTTAATGTGCTAAAGGAGTTTAATAATTTAGAAAACATTACTTTTGGAAAACATTTATAAATCATGTCAACTAGTATTAGTGGAATAGTGACATTACATATATATTTTTTTACATACACTCTGACAATACTATAACCAGTTTCAATGAGAAGTGAAAAGTATGTCATCTTGGTAATGTTTCTTTGTTTTCTAAGGGCAATTTCTGTTTGCTGAGTATTTTGGTGATTTATTAAGGAAGGAAGGAAATGATTGAAGAAATCATGACAATCAACACAACAGCTCATATTAATTGCTTTAAGATGCTGGACACTTTAGTATTAAGACACTAGCTTTAAGAAAGTTATTTTATGGAAGAATTTGCACACAATTTCTGTATGCATTATTCTTCCATAGGGCATTCTGAGTGAAAATGCATTCACACACGTACACAAAATCAAATGAAAGTGATAAAAAGATAAGTAATTGGAGGTATAAGCTTTCTGTCTCTATTCAGTTTCAATCAAAAAGAATGAAAAAAAAAGAATGCTATGCAGAGAATTTGCACCATTTTAACAAGAGTAAACAAATATAAATAATGATACTGTTCCTTTGAGCTAATGTTCAACATTGCCTTTTTTGGGTTGTTAGTGAAGGAACCAGGCATTTTCTACTCTAAAGAAAGGATTACAAAGAGACAGCTGCATTAACTCTTGTTGCTATTTATTAAATCTGCAAGTACTTTGCTTCATTTTTCTTCTAAAATTGTAAGACGTTAAATATGCAAAGCTAGCAAACTTGTGGTAAACCGTAAACATTGCATTTTAATGTGAAACAGATAGAGAACCACTCCTTTAGATCAATCCAAGCAAATGTCCTGCCAAAACAATAGTCTCCTCTTAAAGAGAAACTCAGCCACTGAGTGGGAATGGGCTTCTTGAGAAAACTTGATATTGAATTTAGAGTAATGGTGTGAATAATAATCTTTATGGATTTTTTAAATGAAAAGCCACAAGCCTATATTGTGTAGGTTTCCTTAGATGTATTTCACTATTAAATATAAATTAAGAACAAAGGTGTGAGAAATTGAAAATCATTTGTTTCCTTTCTAGTGAATCTGGAAAAACTTCCAGAAGATAATTCAGGTTATTCGTACAAAGATTGTTTTTCCTTTCTCTTTTGCACATGCTAACATTGGATAATGTGACTCAAAACAATTATTTAATTCTAATTATGAATATACGGCCTTAAAGTGGATTCTTATTAGTTAGTGTCCAATTCAAAATAGAGATGATGAGACTAAAGATAATATCTGCAACATATTTGGGGAATACTTGGAAAAGCCTTAATGGGATTTTAAAATATATCATCTCAAAAATTGTTTGTCCTATATACAATCGGCTACTTTGGGTTATTCAGATTTATTATTGAGTTAGTTAATTCACATTATCCAATTTAATAACTTGGAGATATATATATATATATATATTTTGTTATTATATATGTATATGTATATGTATATCTATAGGTTCTTGTTGAATAAATGGACAAATATTAGATGGATTTGTCAAAATTGTACTAATTTTTATAAAACATCCTATTATTAAAAAGCAGATAACCTATAAATCATATAAACACCAGTTAGAATTTCCCATTTGTATTTATTGACTTATTAAAAATAATAAATTTGGAATGTTAGCCAATAGATTTATTTTTAAATGTGAATTTGGCTTATAACAAGTTGAGGTTTTCAATTTGATAATTTTCTTATACTAAAATTTTAGAATTGAAAGAAAGATAGTATTGTGTTTCAAAAAATAAAGCTGATTGATGACTTGGAACAAATTTAATAAATTGTATTGTTGAAAAACCGATGATCAGTTTGAGTCATTTGTGTGCAAAATATTATGCAAGGCCTGGGTACAGAACAAGGAATAATAAGACACGCCCTGAAGGAGTACATCGTCTAGTGGGGGGGACAGACCAAGCATGCGAAACAAATTACAGTATAATGTGATAAGTTATTTAAAAGAGGTAAGAGCAATGTGCTTTGGGAACCCAGAAGAGGCAGAGAGGAGCATCCTTCCTAGATGAGCCAGGGAATACAGAAGGAAAGCCATTATTTCATTTAACCTTTCCAACTTTCTGACAAGGTAGGTATTCTAAATGACAAGTAGCTGCAAGTGTCAGGGTTGAGGTGGGGTATGGAAGTAGGGAGAGAGAATGGAGATAAATGCGGCTACAGATATCAGTTGGCACCAAATTATGAGTGGCCTTCCATAAGTACAGGGACTGCATACATAACTGGCAAGTCATGGGAAGAGAACAAAGGTTGGCAGTAGAAATTACTAAGATGAAGCTAAATTTTTAGTATACAACTCTGGGAAGAGTGGAAGATGGCCTGTAGTAGAGGAGATGTTCAAGGCAGAAATGAGAACGTTCTTACAAGAGTTCAGTGACTGATGAGAAGGCCTACACCAAGGGAAATACAGTAGGATGGAGAGATGAGACTGGCTTCCAGAGAGGTTTGTAAGACAGGAATTGGAGACCTCTCATGGGTATAGACAGAATTTTATTTGAATGTAGCATGGCTTGTGTTGAGTGAAGTCCAACGCAATGCGATTTATTATCATGAAAACTTTGCAGATGATGTGAACATAGAGTATACCATATTACTCCAGACACAAAATTCAAACAGAATTAAAAGATATTCACATTTCTCTTGACAAGTCAATAGTGTTGCAAGTGAGACTATAATTACCTTATCAATTTTCACCTACATTTTTCTTTTGTGTGGTGCTGGGGATTGAACCCAGAGGCATTCCACCTGCTGAGCTATACCCTCAGCCCTATTCTATTTTTCATTTGGATACAGGTTCTTGCTAAGTTGTTGAGGCTGCCTTTGAACCTGCAATTCTCCTGTCTCAGCCTCCCAAATACTGGAATTATGGGTGTGTGCCACCTATTTTTTTTTTTTTGTGATACCTGGGATTGAACCCAGGGACATTCTACCTCTGGGCTACACCCTCGGCCCTATTTTTTATCCTTTATTTTGAAACCGGGTCTCACGAAGTTGTGTGGGGCCTCACTAAGTAGCTGAGGCTGGCCGCGAACCCTGATCCTCCGGTCTCCGCCTCCCAAGTACTGGGATTACAAGCGTGCGCCACCACGCCCGGCTCACCTATGTTTTTAATGCTCTGCTTCCTCATAATCAATATTACTTTTTATGCTATGCTCTGAGTTCTTTCTGCTATGAAACATTATATGGTAAGGCCTGGACAAGGCCGGGCTACTCTTCCTAAACGTTTATTTGTTTCCTAGGTCCACAGGTTGTGAAAATAGAGGCGATAAATCATGAAGGCAACTCTCGTCTTCCTCCTGCTGGCACACGTCTCCTGGGCTGGACCCTTTCAACAGAGAGGCTTATTTGACTTTATGCTAGAAGATGAGGCTTCTGGGGTAGGCCCAGAGGATCGCCTTCCTGATCTTCCAGAGCTGGAACTCGTGGGACCGGTGTGTCCGTTCCGCTGCCAATGCCATCTTCGCGTTGTCCAGTGTTCCGATTTGGGTGAGTGGGGTGCGGGCTCTCTTCACCTGCCTCGTTTGTCTCATGCATGGGACTGGATTTTCTGAAAGTTTAGCATTTTCACTTTTCAATCTCTGTGATCCCAAAGGCAAGAGACAGTGCCACCTAATGAGGAAGAAAGGAAGCTGAGGATAGAAAGAGCGGCAGCTTTCAGACTCAAACTTGCTTTCTTTCTTTTTTTAATTTTTTTTTAAAGTCAGGATGCCATCACTTTACAATCTCAGACAAATGAATTTTTAAAAATTCTTTCTGAGCTTCCTGGCCTCCTCTTACAAAATAAAATTTGGCACAAAACTTATATTCTGTGATTCCAGAGGACAGTTTACTTCTGTGATTTATTTTCCATGAAATTTTAGCTATTCAGAAAACCTGGACAAACTCTGTACTCTTGACTCAATCCACATAAGCCATTACTAAATCGTAAAGTATGCAGTTATCAGAAGCAAAACAAGATCAATTTTGCAACAAAAGCTTATCTTCCAGGTACCTAGATGCTTCCTTAATCTCTGAGCCTCAGTTTTGCCTTTACCTTTGGTATTTTGTAATCCAGATATTTATATTCTTTAGATAGCTTCAAAAGAAATATTTATAACTAAAGTATAAATATTCAATATAATCTTGGGACATATATCTTTAGCCTAACCCCAGGCAGTTTGGTTTATCTTCTATTAAGAAAAATTTGGCCTGGAAATTCCAAGAACAGTTTACTTAAGCGATAAACCTCCAGAAAGTTTGAAGACAGTGGACAGGCCAGAGAGGAATGAACTTAGTTTACACGGCAGCTGATTCACATTCTTCCTTTTTGCTTTTTTTGCAGTACTGGGATTGAACCCAGGGGCATTCTACCTCTGAGCTACACCCCCAGCCCTATTTTTTGTTCTTTATTTTGAAACAGGGTCTCACTAAGTTGCAGAGGGCCTCACTAAGTAGCTGAGGCTGGCCGCGAACCTTTGATCCTCCGGTCTCAGCCTCCCAAGTACTGGGATTACAAGCGTGCACCACCACGCCCAGCTCTTTTTTCCTTTTTTACAAATATATTTTCTTATTGAAAAGAAATAAGTCCTCATAGGATGATTCTGCCACGTGTATTTCCTTATGAAAGGAATCCCTTGGCATACTAAGGTACTTCTTTCAGAGGCCCTCTATTTACCAAGGACATACTTGCCAACAATATTTTGCAGGAAAAAAAAAGCCACCGACTTTAACAGTTGAAATGAACTACACAAGAGGAACTCAGACAAACATAATACATGTTCAATGGAAACAACTGAGAAACAAACACTTGAGATAGCTTTTTCAACAGTTACATATACTATATAGCTATTAAAAAACAAATGAAAATGTATATAATAGTTTTCAAAAGGTAAAAAAGGATACATCTACTGGTTTCATTCATTCATTCATTCATTCATTCGTTCATTCATTCGTTCATTCGTTCATGCAGTAAATGTACTGAGAGCCCACCATAGGTGAATTTCATTCCAGGTTCTAGGGAGGACAAGATGAAGAAGCAAATATGATCTCTGTTCTTGTGGATCTTACATTCTAGTGGTGTTGACTATTCCTTTCTGAACTACATATTCACTACAGGGGATATTGGATTACTAACAAATTCTCCAGAAACTTTTATAAGTGCCTAGAGATGGCCTGCATTACCGTCTTGGGCAGGAAAATAATGGGGTTGAAAAAATCTGAAGAAACACCTCTTGATGGATAGAGTGGTGGTGAACTTGTTCTGAAGTCACAAAAATGGGCCAAGTTTCCAAGAAATGCAATGCAAGTCAAAATCCACTTTGCCTTTGAGAACAAGGTTAAAAGGACTCATTATTACTCCCACTCCATATACTACAAAAATGAAAGGTTGGTATTTTTGAGAAAGAATGGGCAGTTACTTTAGTGACGTACTTTTCTTTTTTTTTTTTTTTCTTTTTGCGGTACCGGGGATTGAACCCAGGGGTGTTCTACCTCCGCACTACGCCCCTGGCCCTATTTTTCATAGTTTATTTTGAAACCGGGTCTCACCAAGTTGCGGAGGGCCTCAATAAGTAGAGAGAGAGAGAGAGAGAGAGACAGGGAGAGAGAGAGAGAGAGAGAGAGAGAGAGAGAGAGCTGAGGCTGGCCACGAACCCGCCTCCGGTCTCCGCCTCCCAAAGTACTAGGATTACAAGCGTGCGCCACCACGCCCGACCGTACTTTTCTTTAAATATATATGTTCACTTTATTTTTATGACAAATAGTTCATAAAGCTCAACTCTGATGAAAGAATTGGTATGGTTTTCTAATTCTCTATTATGTAATAGTAACAAGCCTATGGCTCAAAACTAAGCAGAAAATTGTCATCTTAGGAAACATCAAGGTCCCTGACTTGGGAGTTTCATGATACAGTTGGTTGTTTTGTTCTGTTTATTTAGTTTTGTATTTCGATGCTACAGGTTTTTTTTACAATTTATCTTTCATATTTCTAAGTACCCAAATCATATATCTAACCTCTGTTACACATAGGTTTACTGGCTCTTAGGTGCTGAGGAATTAGCTCAGAATATAACAATGATTTAAGAAGCCGTATTTAATTAGTTTAGGTCCAATGAGCAATGGGCTTTTTCAAGATATTTTTATTAATTCAGAGATGACTGTTTAACTATATTGTAAATTTTTAATGATATATTTCTAAGGCAGAAAATAGATTTCTTAAAAAGAAGAGAAATCTCCCTGACTTTAAAGAAAACAAACTAGCTGTGTTCACATTTGCCACTAACTGTTGCTTACTATATGATTAAGAGTATTGATATCTTCATCTGCAGAAAAATCACTGTCAGTCTTAGAAATCCCATTGTTTAATGTTAAAAAACAAAGAACCCCATCAAAAAATGGGCAAGCTGAACCGACACTTCTCAAAAGAAGAAACACAAACGGCCAATAAATATATGAGAACATCATTAGCAATTAGGGAGATACAAATCAAAACTACACTGAGATTCCATCTACCTCCGGTTAGAATGGAAATCATCAAAAATACAAACAAAGCCGGGCGTGGTGGCGCACGCTTGTAATCCCAGTACTTTGGGAGGCTGAGACCGGAGGATCCGGGTTCGCGGCCAGCCTCAGCTCTTTCGCTCTCTCTGTCTCTGTCTCTGTCTGTCTCTCTCTCTCCTTAGTGAGGCCCTCTGCAACTTCGTGAGACCTGGTTTCAAAATAAAGTATAAAAAAAAATAGGGCCGGGGGCGTAACGCGGAGGTAGAACGCCCCTGCGTTCAATCCCCGGTACCGCAAAAAAAAAAAAAAAAAAAAAAAAAAAAAAAAAAAAAAAAAAAAAAAAAAAAAAAAAAAAAAAAAAAAAAAAAAAAAAAAAAAAAAAAAAAAAAAAAAAAAAAAAAAAAAAAAAAAAAAAAATACAAACAATAATAAATCCTGGTGAGGATGTGAGGAAATAGGAACCCTTATACACTGCTGGTGGGGCTGTAAACTATTACAGTCAATATGGAGATTAGTGTGGAGGTTTCTCAGAAGACTGCGAATGGAACCAGAATATGACCCAGCTATTCCACTACTGAGCATCTTTCAAAAGGAACTGAAGTTGGAATATTATAGTGATACATGTGTATCTATGTTTATAGCAGCACAATTTGCAATAGCCAAATTATGGAACCAGCTCAGGTGTCCATCACCAGATGAATGGATCATAAAACTATAGTATATATACGCAGTGAGACTTTACACAGAGAATATTATGTTAAGTGAGATTAGCCAGTCTCAAAAAGTGAATAGTTGTCTCATATATGGAAGCTAGAGAGAAATTGTGTAACAAAAGACACCTCAAATAAAGGAGATGAAACTCTAATGGAGTGTTGGAGGGGGTTTAGGGAGGGAAGAGTGGGGCTAGAAACATATTTAAAGTAACAGTTTAAGCTATGTACATATATGAAATTATCAATAACAATCTCAAAGACATTTATCGGAAAGGGGAAGGAGTGGGGTACAATCTGGAGAGAAACACACCAAGTGATGTGTGCATGAATATTCCTATCACTCTCTACCTCATTATGATGTATAATTACAATGCACCAATAAAAGTGTATATATATATACATATGATATTCCATTACATAGGTGAGGTACCAGAGCCAGGGTAGTAGCTTAATACATTTCTTGATTATATAATGACTATGTGAAGTAAAAGATGAAATAAAAGAAGAAAAAAGCCAAAAAAAAAAGAAGAAATGGCAGTCCCATTCATATTAAAGGCAGTATAGTTACTTTGTTTTATGTCCCCTACTTATCTTAGCATGAAGCTTGAATTATAATAAAGGAAAAATGAAATCCAATTTGGGATGCAACATGTTGATTATTAGCTGTATCATTGGCTGATGTTGTCTTCAGGATTACTTTTGCCAGAGCATTTAATGAACAGAGAGGACTATGATATTGAAGGACAATAAGCCATTGTTATTTTATTTTCTAAACAATGCTACATATAAACAAACATTTTTGTTACATTCTTGGACTAATTTTTTTCCATGAAGAAGTGTTTCTGGTAAAGTTCAACAGCATCAAATTTTAAACAGTTCTTTCAAAGCTAAGAAATGAAAAATGTGAAATTAAATAGATTCATTATTCCATGAGAAAATTTAAGGCCATCTGAAACATGCATTGAATGTCTTCATCCCTAGTTCTAACTCATTGGAGTAGTGTTATAATGTGCTTTTGTAGACCATAGGGTACTGAGAAAGAAAACATGAATTCTCCACAGATATTGGCCGGATTGTTTTGCAGAATTTGTTGAGATTTAGCTTTCAATTTGATCCAGAATTTTATGAGACCAATTTCTTCTTTATCTACCTTTTTCAGACATAAAATAATGAACTCTTAAATCAGAGTATTTACTTTTTTAAAAAAGCAAAAAAACACATTTGTAAATTCAGAAATTGATGGGTTGTCTTATAATGAATCTAAAATGTAACACATTCTTTGTTTTAAATTCACTTTTTAACTTACTCATAAAAATGTAAGAAATGTGCATATTCTTGTGGTACCATGTGATATTTTGATGCATGTATACATGTGTAATGTTTGAATCAGGTTAAACATATCTGTCTCCCCAAACATCTATTTCTTTTTGGTGTAAACTTTCCAAATCTTTTCTTCTAGGTATTTGAAATATACAGCATATTATCATTATCTATATTCACCGTACTATTCAGTAGCACACCAAACCTCTTTTTTTTATCTAACTTAATATCCATGGATAGCCTTTCCCCATTCCCCGTCCCATTCTCTCCAGCTTCCGGTAACCATCATTCTACCCTAAGCTTCAGTGAGATTCCACACATGAGTGAAATCACATGGTATTTGAATACTGTGCCTGGTTTATTTCACTTAACATAATTATCTCCAGTTCCACACATGTTGCTGAAAAGGACAGCATTTAATTCTTTTTATGGCTGAATAGTTTTCCATTGCATATACATACCACATTTTTCATTTTCCCTGTATCAGTTAATAGACACTAGACAAATGGAATTACATCATATTTAAAAAAATAGAGCCGGGTGTGGTGGCACACGCTTGTAATCCCAGTACTTTGGGAGGCAGAGACCGGAGGATCCGGGTTCGCAGCCAGCCTCGGCACTCCCTCTCTCTCTCTTTCTCCCTGTCTTTCTCTCTTTCTCTCTACTTAGTGAGGCCCTCCGCAACTTTGTGAGACCCGGTTTCAAAATAAAGTATAAAATATAGGGCCGGGGGTGTAGCGTGGAGGTAGAATGCCCCTGGGTTCAATCCCTGGTACCGCAAAAAATAAATAAATAAATAAATAAAAAATAAATAAAAACACACTTCTGTACAGCACAGGAAACAGTCAACAAAGTGAAGAGACAACTTACAGAATAGGAGAAAATGTTTGCAAATTATACATCTGATAGGGGTTTGACACCTAGAATATAATAGAAACTCCAAAACTCAACAGATAAAAAAACTCAATTTAAAAGATGGGCAATAAATCCAAATAGATATTTCTCAAAAGAAGATATACAAATGACCAAAAGCTACATTTAAAAAGTTGCTGAACATCATTAATCATAGGAAAGTTCAAATCAAATTCTCGATTTCACCTCAACCCAGTAGGAATAGAATAAGAATGGCTACTATCGAAATGACTAATGACAGCAAGTGCTGGTGAGGATGTGGAGAAATGGGAACACTTGTACACTGTTGCTGGGAATGTACATTAGTACAGACATTATGGAAAACAGTATGGAGGTTCCTCACCAAAGTAAAAATAGAACTACCATCTGATCCAGCAGTCCCACTGCAAGGTATATGTCCACAGGAAATGAAATCACTAGGTTGAAGAGACATCTGCACATCCATGTTCATCCATTGCGGCACTATTCACAGAAGCCAAGAAATGGAAACAACATAAGCATTTATTAGCTGATTCTTTTAATGTAACTCATTCTTTTCAAATCTTTAAAATTGGTCCTAATATTGGACTTGAGTGCTCTGTTTTGTGTGATTATTATTGTGGAGGAAGAGTTTTTTCTTATGTACTCTTTGGTTTAGCCCTTTGTCGTTGAATCAAGTGTCACCAGAAAACATAATTTGGTAATGACTTGCATCTCATTGATGAAGTGCAAATCAGCCCTTGAAAAGTCAAACATAAGTATAGACCTTGTCTTTTGTCTATTCTCCAAAATTAAAGTAATACTGACTTCTTCTTCTTCTTCTTCTTCTTCTTCTTCTTCTTCTTCTTCTTCATCTTCCTCCTCCTCCTCCTCCTCCTCCTCCTCCTCCTCCTCCTCCTTCTCCTTCTCCTTCCTTTTCCTTCTTGTGGTACTAGGGATTGAACCCAGGGGCATTCTGCCTCTGAATTTCACCCCCAGACCTATTTTATTTTTCATTTTTATTTGTCTGTTTATTTATTTATTGTGGTACTAGGGATTGAATCCAGGGGCACTCTATGTCTGAGCTACACCCCCAGCCCTATTTTATTTTTTTTATTTTGAAACAGGGTCTCACTAAGTTGCAGAGGGCCTCACTAAGTAACTGAGGCTGGCCGCGAACCTGCGATCCTCCTGCCTCAGCCTCCCAAGTACTGGGATTACAGGCATGTGCCACCAGACCCAGCTGATATATTTCTTATAACCAAGCTTCAAGAGAACTGCATTACCTTTAAAAGTCATTTAATAGTGAAAAGAACACTTGGGTCATGTAAATACCTGAACTCAAATCCTGCTTACCATTCTACCTGCAGCTTTAACACTTACACGATCCTGTTTCATTTGATTCTTATTTCTTACTCCTTTTTCCTTATTACTTCTTTCTCATTTCTTTTTTTTTTTTTTTCGGTACCGGGGATTGAACCCAGGGGCGTTCTACCTCCACGCTACGCCCCCGGCCCTATTTTTTTATACTTTATTTTGAAACCGGGTCTCACGAAGTTGCGGAGGGCCTCACTAAGGAGAGAGAGAGAGAGAGAGGGAGGGAGAGAGAGAGAGAGAGAGAGAGGGAGAGGGAGAGAGAGAGAGAGCTGAGGCTGGCAGCGAACCCGGATCCTCCGGTCTCCGCCTCCCAAAGTACTGGGATTACAAGCGTACGCCACCACGCCCGGCTCCTTATTTCTCATTTCTTATTCCTTATTTCTTATTCCTTGCTTGATTCTTACTTCATTCGGTAAGGGTATAAAATATATGTAAAAATCTTTATTATAGTAACTTTCATATTCAAAGCCAGCCAACACACCGAGGTTATTTCTATCATGTCTTTTTTATTATTTGAAGTTGAGAGTCTCATGATTATATGGCTTGTCAAGTTGGACACAAAATAGTACCCTCTTTCCCCTCTCTGTTACAGAGGAACACATTTTATCTATAAATAGATAAGAATAAAAGTTGTACAATTTTAAAGCAGTTTGGTGTTTCCCAATCTAATATTCCTTTGAACAAAATTGGTTTGGTCAACTTGAGAGTGATGAAGGGTTCATGTATTTTATAATCATAAATGATTCAACATTTACATTCTTACCCATCTAGAAATGGTACCAGAAGGTGGAACACATTTACCTTTTCATGTTAAAGGCATTACAAAGCCTGGTGTGGTGGTGCACACTTAATTTCCCAGTTCTTGGGAGGCTGATACCGGAGGACCGGGTTCGCAGCCAGCCTCAGCTACTTAGTGAGGCCCTCCACAACTTAGTGAGACCCTGTTTCAAAATAAAGAATAAAAAATAGGGCTGGGGGTGTAACTCGGAGATAGAATGCCTCTGGGTTCAATCCCCCGTATGGAAAAAAAAAGGCATAGGATATTTCCATTAAAAAAAGGAAAAAAGTACAACTGATGAAATTGTATAAAGTAAGTTTCTTTTTTTTTAAATTTCTTTGCTTGAACTGGTGAAAATGCTGTCAGTGTTTAGCACTTGGGATGTATGGTATCACAGCTTGTTTCTTGTCTGGGGAAACTGGTTTGCCAGAAACAGACCTTACACAGGAGGCAATGAACCCTTAGAGTTCTCCCATGAAATATACATAGAAAAATAAATAAATTGGGGCTATTTTGTAGAGGGGCAGACAGGATGCTAGAAGATGAGTTGCCTTCATGGTTTATATCTGGCTCTGCAGCAGCAGGGATATGGGGTGTCCTTATTCAGAGTTTCATATGCACTGAAGGAGGCTGTGCACACAGTATGCTCCTTGGGTTGCCTAAATTAGCACTGGGCAGAGGTAGAGTCAGGGCAACTTTCAGATGTGACCCGAATAACCAAGACATCTGACTTCAGGGGTTAAAGATGGAGAGGAGAAAGAGAGAAGTTTGAGAAGGCCAAAGGAAGTGTCTGCTCCCTTGACCTGACTAATAACTGACATTTTCCTGGTTTCCCTCTTGGTCCCAGAGGGGAGGGTTAGGCAGCTGTGTGGGCTCAAGGCATTTCGCCACACTGCAGCTGTGACACATTCTCCTTTGGAAGAACATCCTGGTTCCAGGGGACAGGATGGAAATGGATTAGCTGGAATAGCAATTCCCTGGGTAGAAGAGAAAAACGGTGAGGCCCTGTCATCTTAAATCTCTCCCTTCATAAGAATAGCAAGAATATTATGTATTTCCTTGAAAATAAGGATAAAGAAATTAAACCAGTTTGCAATTCAGTCTTAATAAAAGGAGAATGTCCTGTAGCAACTACATCGTCATACTCAAGATTTAGTTATCTTCCGTTTAGTTTGCAGACAGCTTTGAGACAACTTCTGCTGCTTGTCTACTTCTGTGCTTTCACCGTAATTTACATTTGTCTTGATTATTTTAATAATCAATTATATATGCATGTATATAATTGTGTAATATTTTTAATTACCTTTTTATATATCCACCTTCTCAACCAGAAGGGAAAAGTGGCGATCATTTATCTTTGCAACACCCTATACTGAACAAAGTGTCTTATACATTGTGGGCTTTTAGAATTCAATAAGTAATTGGTGGATATATTAGTGAACATATGCGTGACTTGGTGCTTGGATGAATATTCTATAGTTTTTTTGATGCCACCAAACTGAAAACTGAATGAACATGGTGACTGGGAACTAGACATCATGCACCTGCAGTACACCCCAGCTTCTTCCTTTTGAGGATGACCACAATACCTGGAAACTTAAACCTTCCTTGAGTTTGTTTGGAAAGAGAATATAAATAAAGAGGGAAATCTATTTCTGAAGGCCTGACTAATGATATCACAGTCCAATTGCCATTTTTTAAAGTTACACTTTTGTTGGTGCTTTGTAATTATACATCATTGTAAGGTTCAGAGTGGCCATTTCTTTTAAGAGGGAAAAAGGGAAACATGATTGCCTAGAGTAAGAAGGATTTCATTGGGGCTAGGGATCCTAAATGATATTTTGGTGATTTGCCAAAAATTGAAGTAAGGGTGTCACCATTGTCCTGATTACTAAGTTGAGGACAGAATTATAAAAAATAATTTGTTGGAAATCAACAATAATAAATCTTGGACTTTGGACCCCTGCCACATGGCAGGGAAAAAAAGCATGATATTTTAGGGTAAATTGGCCTTCGTTCAACATGATGTTTACCAGATTGCTGACATTGCTAGAAGAACAATGCTATTCATCACTGTGACAACCAAAGGAAAAAGAAAGAGTGCATTTTTTTGCTAGTCTTTATTCAGAAATGATTTTCTGGTAACACCTTAAGAATAGTTTTATTTACTTTGATAACAGTCTTTTAAAGAAGATAAAGCTCCTTTGCACAATTTGAGAGAGCAAATAAATACAGGCTACCCTGGAAAAATTGTGTTTTAATGGAAAAATGTAGCATGATATTAAAGGATGTTTGTTGAAAAATAACTTTAGAAAATCACTTTATTTCAGTTACTTTTGCTCGATTATTTTACTCCAAAACTTGGTGGTTTAAAAAATAGTTTTATTTTGCTTACATAATGAGGTACAGGACATTTAGGAAGGGTTCAACATGGTTGTTTTGACATGGAATTTTTTGTGCATTTTCAGTCAAACATTAACTGGGACCAGAGTCATAGGAGGGCCAGCCTGGGCTGGTCACTCAGACAGTGCAGTCAGTGCTACTATCACCTGAGCACTCTGCTGTTGTCTTCTGAAGTGCCTCAGGTGGTCTTTCCAGGTGATGGTTTCAGTGTGGAAATATTTCTTCCATGGCTCCCTGCTGCCCCCAAGAAAGCATCACAGAAGAAACCAGGTAGCAGCTGTACCACCTTTTCTGATTGAGCCTCAAATGCCATGATGTTTCAATTGTATTCCTCCCTAGAGGCATCCTAACTCCATCCCAGTTTTGAAGGAAAGGAAAAGGAGTTAGACTCCACTTCGTGAGAGGATGGGGCATGCTCTTATAGAAGAAGAGAATGAAGGACAGGAAATTTATTTAATGCCATCTTTGAAAAATATAATTATCTACACATTTACTTAGATTTTTATATTTTTCTTGAGAAAAGCATGAGCATAATTTATGTACTATATAGAGAAGATCCCCAGATATTACATGTCCCTATGAAAGCCATTATGAACAATTATAAATTGATTATGAAGCTAGCTAAATCATATTCAAATTAAATCCAAGCAAACTTCATAGTTACTTAGGTTTTCTACTTAAGATTGTAAGAAACCAGGAGTGATGGTGTATGCCTGTGATCCCAGTACTTGGGAGGCTGACATAGAACAATCACAGGTGTGTAGCCAGCCTCCTCAATTTAGGGAGACCCTGTTTCAAAATTAAAAATAAAATAGGGCTGGGGTATAATTCAGAGGTAGAATGCCCCTGGGTTCAACCTTCAATACCACAAAAAATAAAAACACTTAAGGCCGAATAACTATTTGCATAGAATACCACTTGCTTTTATACTCTTTGAAGATTAATTTTAGTTCAAATTGTAATTTTTAATTATGAAAAATAATTCTTAGCTCAAATGTATTTCTACCTCAATGTACTCCAGGCTTGGCATTTTCAGATGAGGACAGAAAGACTCAGACATGCCAACTTGGGTTCCAGTCATCTCTAGTTGGCTGGTTGAGTTCATTTTTACCTAGATTATTCTGACTCTAAAGATGAACAAACAAAAACTGTTATTTTATAAATTTTCAAGAGTGTAGCATTTGCCACCATCATAAAGGGTTAACTTGACCAAGAGGTGTTTGGGGGGTCTAATTATTTGTTGGGAAGCTTGGACTAATTTGAAGACTTCCTATATAAAGGTGGAGCTTTGTAGCCAAAATCTAAAAAGGCCCAGGACTTTCTCAGATAATGATGAATGCAAGACCAGGAAATGACTGACAAGGGAAACCAACCCAGGACAAAGATCTTTCCATGAAAATCTGTGTTTGACATGCCTGAAGAACAGATTTCAGCCTCCAGGATCATATGCATTATATTTGTAATGTACAGGAAACAAAAAGATGTACAAACTAATGATTGGTATGATAATTAGTGTGCAAACTTCCCTTTTCTCATTGATAATTATTATGGGTAGCAGAAATTGACACCCCACTGTGCACTAAAGTAGGCGATTGCTTTGCACGTATAGTGTATTGAGTTATCACAACAATTCTGTAAAAGGTGTAGAAAAACTGGTGAACAGAGAAGTTTAACAACTCACTCTGTCGCCTTAAGGATCAAGAAGAGAAATCAGGATAAAAATTGAAATAATAATTTGATAAAAGCAACTGTTCAAATAATGATATGTACATATATGAAACCATTAATACCAATCTCAATAACATGTTTGGGGAAGAGGAATGAGCCGGGTGAAATCCACAGGGAAGCGCACCAAGTGTTGTGTGCACATATGTTCCTATCACTCTGAACCTCATTATAATGTAAAATTACAATGTACCAATAAAAGTATATATAAAAATTATAATCTTATGGAAAAAGTCATGAAAGCATTTTAATATGCAAATTCTACAAAATAAATTGAAACCTTTGTGTACCTACCACAGAATCCAGCAGTTATCAACTGTCATTATTTTCTTATATATATGTATCTATTTCCCTTCTTCCATATAATTTGAAAGCAAATTCCAGATATTATATTATTTTATCTAGCAATATGCCAGCACATTTTCTGAAAGTATAAAACTCTTAAAATGATAACTAGTTTATACCTCAAACTAATAATATTTTCTTAATGTCAAACCATCACTCAATGTGCACACTTCCAATCACTTTATAAGTATTTTGTGTTCATTTTACAGTTTATTTATCAGATCCAAATACAGTGTATACATTGCATTTTGTTTGTTTATTTTGGTTTTGGGTTTTGCATGCTGAGGATTGAACCCAGGTCTTTGTGCATGCTAAACACATATTCTACTATTGAACTATACTCTCAGCAACATTGTACTTTGGCGGGGGATGGGGAGTACTAGGGATTAAATGCAAAGGTGTTCTACTTCTGAGCTAAACTCCCAGTCCTATTTTATTTTGAAACACTATATTGGGTCACTATATTGCTGAGGACCTCACTAAGTTGCTGAGACTGGCCTTGAACCTGCGAACTTCCAATCTCAGCATCCCAAATAATGGAACTGCAGGCTTGAACCCAGCACCCAGCTCTCATACTGCATTTTAAATAATAGCTTTTAAACATTTTTTAAACTATAGTTTCATTAATCTTTCTTCTATATTCCATTGCAATTTTTTTGAAAAACTTGAGATTATTTTTGGTGGATTCATTTCTTTGTCTCTTTATTGAATTTCAGCATGTTATTTTAACTTATTTCCTGTCAGGTGTAAGTTGGATCTTGAGGCTTAATAGGATTCAAGATTAATTACCTTTTTTGACAATAGAAATCCATGAAAGGAGATATTCTATTCTATCTAGAGACCTATACTTGATCCTTTCCTAGGAAAGAGATGAACCATGCATACAAAGAAATGGTTGCTCTGGGTCAGTTGACATGTGGAACAGAAAAGGCAGCCTTCTTCAGACATATTTGTGACAAAAGGTTCTTCAGAAACATATCAAAGACAAAATAGAAAGTGAGAATGATTTTCAGGTGCAGATAACATGAATGACATATTTGATGGTAACATTCATTTAGGAATTGAGAACTAGAAACAGAATTATAATCATTATAGCCAGTTGTATTCTAATACTTGAGAGGGGAAAAACTCCAAAAAGGCAAGATAGGGAGAGATTTTATAACAAAATATGGCAGAAATGTCCTCAAAGCCTGGTTCATGAACTCCCCATCATAAGACCTTATGGCAGCCTGATTTAAAAATTAGCCCATCAGAAAGACACAAAGTGGCCGGGCGTGGTGGCGCACGCTTGTAATCCCAGTACTTTGGGAGGCGGAGACCGGAGGATCCGGGTTCAAGGCCAGCCTCAGCTCTCTCGTTCTCTCTCTCCCTCTCTCCCTCTCTCTCTCTCTCTCTCTCTCTCTCTCTCTCTCCCCTTAGTGAGGCTTTCCGCAGCCTCATGAGACCCGGTTTCAAAATAAAAGTATAAAAAATATGGCTGGGGGCATAGCGCGGAGGTAGAACGCCCCTGCGTTCAATCCCCGGTACCGCAAAA
>PVJS01008634.1:0-52545 GCA_004027185.1 Glis glis
AAAAAAAAAAAATAAAACAAATAAAACATAACAGACAGTATAAAATTAATAAGGCATATAAGATTTATTTCATAACCACCACCAAATATTCTTAGTTATACTATTTATTTTTAAATTTATTAATATCTGCTCTATTAAATTCCAATTTCTATTTTAAGCTTTTCTTGGACTTCTATTGGGGTTCTTTATCTGGTTCATTTTATTTAGTGATTAATACATTGATTTTCACTTTTTTTGTTTAATAACTTTTGTGTGTGTGTGTGTGTGTGTGTGTGTGTAGTACTGGGGCTTGAACCCAGGGGCATTCTACCTCTGAGCTACACCCCCAGCCTTATTTTATTTTTCATTTTGATATGGTATCTCATTAATTTGCTGAGGGTCTCACTAAATTATTGAGGCTGGCTTTGAACCTGTAACCCTCCTATCTCAGCCTCCCAAGTACTGGAATTACAGAAGTGTGCCATCATACCCGGCTTTGTTTAATAACATTTTAAGACAACAAATTGTCCTCTGGGCAATACTGTAGCCGCATTGCATACTTTCTCAATTAGAGTGCTTTCATTTTTACTAATTTCTACACATTCTGAGGTCTTAGATTTGATTTAATATTTTTAAAAATATTTTCGCCGGGCGTGGTGGTGCATGCTTGTAATCCCAGTACTTGGGAGGCTGAGACAGGAGGATCTGGGTTCGGGGCCAGCCTCAGCTACACTTAGTGAGACCCTCCGCAACTTTGTGAGACCTGGTTTCAAAATAAAGTATAAAAAATAGGGCCGGGGGTGTAGCGCAGAGGTATAATGCCCCTGGGTTCAATCCCCCATACCGGAAAAAAAAAATTTTTTTTCATCTGCACTTGATTACATCAATAGAAATTCTCATTATATGCAGAAGGAAGATACTGTTTTCTGTCTTTTTTTTTTACTGCTTTTATTTCAAAGTAGGACAATGTCACACCCTACTCATAGAGCATGCACAGAGAAGTGCTCTCTTCAGCTCTGGCACAAGCTCCGCCCCGCTTTGCCTCATACAGTTAGCTGCTCAGAAGGGCCCAGCAGGAGGTTCACAAGTTCCTGGGCCAGGAAGGTAAAGAAAATGAGTGAAGCCACACAGCTGAGGAGTAGGTCACTGGAGTGGCCATGTCGCCTGTAAAAAAAATGACGTATTACTTAGCTAGAGCCTGGGTTTCCACAGGAGAAAGAGATCCCCCAATCTCGGATCTTTTGGAAACACAGAATATCAAAATTTGAGTGACGGCTCTCAATTTTTATACATTAGCAACTATTTCAACTTTTCAAAGTAAACTCAAGAGACTAAGAAAAAAAATACATACGTCTGTTAGTTTCATTTGTCCCAAAGCTGTCTCCTTTAAGTTTTTTGGCCCAGGCTTTTAAAATAGCAGGGTTTATTGTTGTTATTGTTGTTTGTTTGTTTTCTCAGAGTGACTAGCCTAACAACTTTTTTTTTCTAGCTATTTATTCCTCACTGGGGATAATAAAAACCTGGGTGTTAGGGAAGAAATAGGCCTCTATGTGTATTTACCAGATATAAATTTCTAAATGTGAGGTCTTAGAGATGAGTTTGGTGTATTTTGCTTGCTATTTAGAAAAACTACGGTCTTAAAATCATAACCATAAACTTTGGGGTTCAACATTTTCAGAACTGTAGCTTTTTCAGATGACAAAAGTTTCCCAGTGTAGTATTTAATTCAATTAGATATCTATGAAAATAAAAAATAGTCAGAGAAGGAAGAAACTGCCACTCTATTTTTCCTATATCAGTTTATAATCCCTACTTGTTCCTCCAGCAATTTTTACTTTAAAGATGTCTCGGGCTGGGCGTGGTGGCGCACGCTTGTAATCCCAGTACTTTGGGAGGCGGAGACCGGAGGATCCAGGTTCGCGGCCAGCCTCAGCTCTCGCTCTCTCTCTACTTGTCTCTCTCTCTCTCTCTTTCTCTCTCTCTCCCTCTCTCTCTCCTTAGTGAGGCCCTCCGCAACTTCATGAGACCTGGTTTCAAAATAAAGCATAAAAAAAATAGGGCTGGGGGCGTAGCGTGGAGGTAGAACGCCCCTGCGTTCAATCCCCGGTACCACAAAAAAATAAAAAAAATAAAAAAAATAAAGATGTCTCATTATTTATTTTTAGTCCCATTTCCTAGAGATGGAAGTAAGTGGTATTTATAAGCTAGACCAAAAACCAGTCAATATTTCAGTAAAGGACCAGACAATAAATACTTTGGAGATCATATGATCTCCCTTCCAACTACTCCAATATACTCCTATAGCATGAAATTAGCAAAGGAAATATGTCTATGAATGGCATGGCTACGTTCCAATAAGATCCTGTGTATTTATTAAAATTTGAATTTTGCATTTTCATGAGTCACAAAATATTACCATTATTCTGATTTTTAATCACTTAAACATGTACAAACTAGTCTCAGCTCATGGATCATACAAAAATAGGTGGTAGGCCAGATTTGACTCAAGGTACATAGTTTGCCAATTCCTAACATCAGAATACATCATTCTCAGTATGAAGATATGTGGAATACCAAATTACTTATAATTTTAATAAGCTAAAATGTATGCTGCCAAATTAATAAAGTGGTTTAGCAAGCAGAGACTCAGAACAGGGAGTAGTGGATTATTTGAAGAAATGTTTCATCTAAAGCCAGGTAGTCCCTGGAATTACTTCCTACACACTAGCATAATCTTAGTGTATGTGCTAACTGCTCATAAAACAGTTTCTTGTCCACTTGAAAAGTGCTCTCATTTTACAAATTCACAATCAAGAAAAGGGATTAAATTCCAGTATATTTCTTTTTTTTTTTTTTTTGCGGTACCGGGGATTGAACGCAGGGGTGTTCTACCTCCGCGCTACACCCCCGGCCCTATTTTTTATACTTTATTTTAAAACCGGGTCTCACGAAGTTGTGGAGGGCCTCACTAAGGAAAGAGAAAGAGAGAGAGAGAGAGAGAGAGAGAGCACGAGCTGAGGCTGGCCGCGAACCCGGATCCTCCGGTCTCTGCCGCCCAAAGTAATGGGATTACAAGCGTGCGCCACCACACCCGGCAAATTCCAGTATTTTAATGGTATTGCCAACTTTAACGTTGGCTAAATGTCCTTGAAGATGCTACTGCTGTCCTTGTCTGTTAGAGAAAGATAAGTGTCAAGTGTTGTGAAACCATTCCCTATCACATAGGTAACACCATAGGTGGACACATTTATAGTTACATTTTTCTTGAACTTACTTTTTAAATATAATCTAAGGAACACTTGAAAATAATTGTTGATAAAATGCACCAGTGGGTTTCTTCTTAATTTCCTAAGAAACAATCATTATTCTTTACTTTCTTTTAGGGATTAAATACCACATAGTGAGTAGATTTATTTTCTATAGTTCTTAGAGGTTGCTTATATTATCAGGAAATCATAAAGCCATTTAGCATACATTCTTCTTGTGTGGGTATCTCCAGCTCATGCAATATATGAGACATTCCCTTAACAAAGATGTTGCATTCGGAATAAATAAACGTCAGAAAAGAATGAGAGCAGGGATAAAATTATCCGACAGAATATGATGAATCATTTCTGAGTATTTTCTTTTAAAGATTTTAGATATAACATCTATCCTGCAAATATAGGAAACTAAAAATATTAGATCAAAAGATGTTTGGCAAATGTCTTCTTTGATAATGAAGTCCAAGGACTGGACTCAGCGTTTTATACTTGGAGTTACTTAAGGTCTTCAGAAATATAAGCTAGAAAATTAAACCCACCTTCTCACTCTGAAAAAAAGGAATGGCTGCATTGCTGTTATGTTTCAGAAAAAAAATACTAAAAGACTCATAGAACTGTGCTAAATAAATTATATGGCTTAATACTACTGAAATCCCCAAGTTAAGATATGGTTATTATTTCTAAAGTATAAAAAATTAGAAAAAGATCAATGTTTATGTTGATTTTACTTATATTGTGAGCTAGTTCATTGAGATCCAGGAAGAATTCTTTACTTTTCTTCTTTGGAATGTTTATTGATTTTATAAATATTTAAAAGTAGGTATCTTTTTAGCATCTTACTCATAATTCTGTAAGATTTCTTGCTCAGAAAATAGGGGCCTCGAAAGAAATCATCATTGTGTTTTGGTGGTGGTGTTTTGGTAGGTGTTGTGTATTTTGTCTCCATGGCCATTTCCTTGGACATACAAATTTTATGAAGAGAGGTCATTCCAAATGAAATTCCCAATTATTAACAGAGAAAAAGTGTCACAATTTTTCCCACACCTCTATAAGCTGCCGCCCAAATTATCATTGATCATTAACCCTTAGACTAACCATATATAAATATGCAAATATTACTAATAACATTATGTAACTCAAATTTAAACCTTTTAACTTTCAGGAATTCAAAAACCTTTTTCAAATGTTTCACTGGAAAATAGACAAGTCTCCATGATGCAGTATTCTAAGATTCTTTTTTAAAGGAAGATCTCTTTTTATCTTCCTGTTATTTTCTAATTCCTTTGGCTTATTATTTAAGACATATTTTCCACAATTTTACCTAATACTTGGAACTTTGCAGTTTTGTTTTTATCTAGTACTTGCTATATCCTCCCACTACATGCAAACACACTATTTGCTATAATTAAGATAGACTAAAGCTAAACCATATTATAAAGAACTATAATGAGACCAACTTTTGTCTGCTTGCCATCCAGTCTTGAAATGCAACTTTTAAAAATTATCAAACTGACAAAATTCAACTGGAAAGTATATTTTATGAACTGTGAGTCATTGTAAGAAAGAAAGCCCTGGAGTAGAAATGTAGAGAAAGATTTTTAGAACTGACTCTAAAGCTAATTTGCTAAAAATCTTCAGTAAATCTTTATTTTTTTATTTATTTATTTTTATTTATTGTGGTACTGGGGATTGAACCCAGGGGCATTTTACCTCTGAGCTACACCCTCAGCCCTATTTTTTTTTATTCTTTATTTTGAAACAGGGTCTTGCTAAGTTACAGAGGTCCTCACTAAGTTGCAGAGAGCCTCACTAAGTAGCTGAGGCTGGTCACAAACCCAGATCCTCAAGTCTCAGCCTCCTGAGTACTGGGATTACAAGTGTGTGCCACCACGCCTGGCAATAAATCTTTATTTTAAAAAAAATAGACTTCCTTAATCAAAGCAAGTGATTGAGTAGCTCAACACATACTATCATATGCATAATTATTAGAATGTAAGATAATGGCTCCTAGTAAATTCACAATGATAATATCAGGAATTTTGATGATATTGTAGTTGAAGCCTACTCATATAATAACACTGTTTTTGCACTCACTACTAGTTAGTAGATGAATCATAATCTGTATATGAGTAAAGACTAAAATTTAAGATGAAATATCCCTCTAAGACTGAAAGCTATAATATCTAAAACAGGCTTTAGAGACAGGCTTTAAAATGATATTACTGTATTCCGAAGTATGTGTCATGTTATTGTTCAATAATATCCATAATCCATACTTACTCCCAAGAATACCTAATACCAAATAATACTGGTCATTAATAAGCTTCTTCACATTGAAATACATGGTACATCTTCTCTGATCCAAGCTAAAATCCTTAATGATGCCTAAAATCCTTTTCAAGGTGACTTAGTCCTGTGGGCTATACATAATTGTAATCACCAATGAGTTTTATTTATAAATACCTCTTAAATAAAATCATTTAACTAATGGGAATGCAATTGATTTATATCAGTATTAGGTACTTAGTTCCCCACTCACTAGACAAAGACCCTTAAAGAAATTCAGTGAGTAAAATTTGGGTATTTTTCTCCAGTAACATGGAATCCATGAGGAAGGCAATACACAAGGAAATTTCCTCTGACTGAGCCCAAACAGGTTTATCTACAGCTAAATATACCAGAAAAGATTTTACAGTTTCACAACTAAAGAGTGAAAGAAAGAAGAAGATCTACGTGGGGAATTTTGTTTTATATCTGAATGTAATCAACTTTCCCCTTTCACAAAAAGTATCCATTGTGTTGTTGATAATGGTGGCTTAATTATGGCACATGAGGTTCACTTAGTCTGGGTGACCAGATGGTTGGGTTAGGAGGGATTCAACTTTCTTGCCTAAATACCTATCAATACTTAAAATAGGTGCTGCATTGTATGTATGATCAGAAATCATTGTGTTAGCTTTCCACTAGTATAACAAATACCTGGGATAATCTACTTATAAAATGAAAAGGTTTCTTTTGACCCTAGTTTCAGAGATTTCAGTGCATAATCAGTTAACTCTGTTGCTTTGGGCCTGTGGCAGCAGGTACAGCCTGGCAGAAGTATGTGGTAAAGCAAAACTACTTCCTTCATGGCTGGGAAGCAAAAGGAGAGACAGAGGAAAGGGCTGGAGTCCCACTCTGCCCTTCAAGAGCATGTCTCCAATGACCTGAATACTTAGCACTAAGCCCCACCTCTTAAAGATTCCACCACCTCCCAAAAGCACAATGGCCTGGGGACTACATCTTTAACACATGGGCTTTGGGGCGACATTCCAGATTCAAACTTTAGCACCAATATTTACTGTCCATCATAAATTTCCTACATATAATTACTGTCTCATTAAATGTAAATATCTTAGAAGCAAAATCCATGTCTCAAGTATATGTGTTTCTAGTCTAGCATTGCCCTGAGAACATCGAAGTCATGTACTAAATATTAACTCATTTTTGTGACTGATAGAAGGAAACTTACTGTAATCTACCCAATAATATTTAAATAATACTCAGTGGTCCAAGAAAAATGTAGTCCTGCAGCGGCTCAATAATATATAAAGTATTGGTAACTCTTTTATAAATATTGGTAACTCTGACAAAGATAATTGCACTAATTTTTACCAAACACCACTGCACTAAAAATTCGGATGCCTGAAGAAGTACTCAAAGTATTTTAAGTACTAATTTGTAAGGTAAGAATTAGTTTGACTAAGGAAATTTCATTTTGACCATATTTTCTTCTTAGAATTAGAAATAGGTAATATTTTAGGAAAACAAGAATTGTCAAGATGTATTTATGTATCAATGTTACTTAAATAATAAAGAAAATGCAGTATAACAGGAATAATTGCCAGGTTACTAAAAAAGCTCAAACTGAGACATTATAATACTATTTCAAGATGTAGATATAGCATTCTTTTTTTTTTTTTTTTGAGGTACCAGGGATTGAACCCAGGGGCGTTTTACCTCTGAGCTACACCCCCAGCCCTATTTTTTATACTTTAATTTGAAACCAGATCTCACAAAGTTGCAGAGGGCCTCACTAAGTAGCTGAGGCTGGCCGCAAACCCGGATCCTCCGGTCTCCGCCTCCCAAGTACTGGGATTACAAGCGTGCGCCACCACGCCCGGCTAGATATAGCATTCTTAATAAATATGCATGTTTTAAATGGTGACAGTTATTACTCACTATAGATATAAATATTGATGTCTCATTTATTTTCAAAGCAATGGAAAAATTCAATCTTTTTAAAGTCTCTCTCTTTCCCTCCCTTCCTCCCTACCTCCCCTCTTTACTCTCTTAATTACTTTCGATTTAAGAGCTAAAAGGGAGAGAAAACAAAAAGTAAAGACTAATAACTAAATTAGGTAAGATTTAGGGATTTCTATTCATTTATAACATTTATGTAGCTAGTTCTCTCCTTCTGTATTTACTCTTGGAAAGCAAATTAATACAAATGTATACAATGGAACAAATTTTTCTTTGTAAAGTCATCCCTGATTTATTAGCAATCTTATTGGTAATAAATTTTACATTGTTCAGTATCTACAGTACATGGCACTAACTTTTTCATCCCTTTTACATATTTTCTTATATATTTTAAGATGTAAAGTATCTTTTGTATAGAATTTTATAGAAATAGTCATAGTCAGTATATTTTAAAATTATACTGCTAAATGATTATCCTTTTCTATAGTAAAGAGAAAATAATGTTTGTCAATGTTACTAAAAAAAACAACCATTTAAAATTAATGTCATTTTAAATGTTTTTCATATATATATATATATATATATATATATATATATATATATATGGTTTCAAACACCAACATATGAACCAGGAGTGGTGGCACCCTTGGGAGGCTGAGACAGGAGGATCCCAGGTTCAAGATCAGCCTCAGGAACTTAGCAAGACTCTCAGGAACCTAGTGAGACCCTATTTTAAAAAAAAAATTTAAATGGTGGTGGGAAGTAGAATTAATGAAGAAAATACTTCCATCGACATTATGTACATATGTGAAATTATCAATGCCAATTCTCAGTATCATGTATGAGGAAGGGGAGGGAGTGGGGAAGAAACTGGGGGGAAGCTCACTAAGTGCTGTGTGCATGTATGTCCCTGTCAATCTAAACTATATTATGGTATGAAACTACAGTGCACCAATAAAAGTATATATTTTTTTAAAAATGGGCTGGGGTGTAGCTCAGAGGTAGAATGCCATGTGGGTTCAATCTCTAGTACCACAAAAAAATAATGAAACAATTTATGAGGAATACTGGATAGCTTATTATCAACTCAGAGTGGTGTCAGAATGGTTCCATTTAGCCACTCTGAATGAGTGTGACATATGAAAATGAAATTTATGCGCTGCCTTGGTCTCCAAAGAAAGGACAAGGAAAAAAGCACCTTTTCAACTTTACCCTAACTATGTAATAATAGACTATCACTTAAATTATATAATTTAAACCTCATGATGACACTACCCTAAAACACTGGAATAATTATCCACATTTTTAAGACAATGAAACTGCTATTCAGAAAGACCTGGAAATTTCTTCATGATAATTTTTGTTATTACTGTTGTGTTCTTATTTAATACTAATTTCTCCAATGAATTTAATACATTTCAATCTGGGTGTGTTGGCACACACCTGTAATCCCAGTACTTGGGAGGCTGAGACAAGAAGATCACAGGTTTGAGACGAGCCTCAGCAACTTAGTGAGACTCTCAACAACCTAGGTAGAACCAATCTCAAAACATTTTTTTCCTTTTTTTGTGGTAAAGGGGATTGAACTCAAGGACATTCTACCTCTGAGCTATATCCCCAGAACTTTTTTTATTTTAATATATCCCAAAAATACACATAAATATGACAAGCTAAATTAAATGTAGAGTGAGGCTGAAGATTAGGAAAACTAGGTAGGTAGACAGATAGATGGATAACAACTTCATTTAAATCTTCTAGCAGACAATAGTTAAAATACTCTCAAAATAGCATGGTATTAGTGCTACAAAAACAGACACATAGACCAAGGGAATAGAATAGAAGATACAAAAACAAATCCTCATACTCATGGCCAACTGATTTTTGACAAAGGAGCTAAAAACATATGCTAGAGGAAAGACAGCCTTTTCAACAAACAGTCCTGGGAAAACTGGATATCCATTTGTAGAAGAATGAAATCATATCACTAGCTCTCACCCTGCACAAAGGTCAACCAAAAATGGATCAAATGTCTATAATAAATAAGACAAGAAACTTTGCAATTACTACAGGAAAACATAGGACCAACTCTCCAACATATAGTAATTGATAGAAACTTTCTCAATAAGACACCCAAAGCCCAAGAAATAAAACAGAATCAATAAATGGGATGGCATTGAATCAAAAAGCTGCTGTGCAGCAAAGAAAACAAGAGTCTGAAGAGACAGTCTACAGAATGGGAGAAAATCTTTGTCAACTAGTCCTCTGCTAGAGGACTAATATTTAGAATATATAAATAACTTTAAAAAACAACACTAAAAAACAACCCAGGCAAAAAAAAAATGGCCAAGTAAATTGAATAGATACTTCTTAAAGAAGAAATACAGTCAGTTAATAAATATATGAAAAAGTGTTCAACATCATTAGCAACCAGGGAAATGCAAATCAATACTACACTGAGATTCCCTCTAACTTCAGTTATAATGGCAATCATCAAGAATAAAAACAATAATAAATGCTGGCAAGGATGTAGGGAAATGGGAACTCTTACACAGTATTGGTAGGACTGTAAAACTAATACAACCATTATGGAGAACAGTATGAAGGTTCTTCAGAAAACTAGGAATGGAGCCACCATATGACCCAGCTATACCACTTCTCAATATCTTTACAAAAGAATTAAGGTTAGACTATCATAGTGATACATGCATACCCATGTTTTAGTGGCACAATTCACAATAACCAAATTACGGAACCAACCCAGATGTCCATCAACAGATAAATGGATAAAGAAAATGTGGTATATACACACAATGTAATTCTACTCATCCATAAAGAAGAACAAAATTATGTCAGTTGTGGGAAAATGGACAGAACTAGAAGGAAGGAAATCTGTACAACAGTGGAAAGGGTTTGAGGAAGGGAAAAAGAGGATCAAGGAAGGAAACAGTTCAAATAATGCTATGTCAATATATGAAGGTATTACTATCAATTTCACTAACATGTACAGGGAGGGGGAACAGTGTAGGATGCAGAAGGAAATACACCAAAAGCTGTGTGCATGTATGTTTGTATCACATTGAAACTCACTATGATGTATAATTCCATGCACTAATAAAACTATTAAAAACACATTGTCATTCATAGGACATAAAATATTCACCATTTTAAAAAGTTGCTTAGAAAATGTTTTTATTTTTGTAACTTCATATACAATCACTGATATTTTGAGTTTCATAAAGCTATTTCTTAAAACTCATGTAACTTACTATATAATATCATCATGGGACAAAGAATGGATACTTCATCAGCAATCCATTGGTTGATGAACAAAAAAGGCTTCTCCTTTAAAAGAATGTTATATATCTGTTAAAAAATATTTTAAAAACCATAATGGTCATAATATAATGTTAAGTATAGAAACACACACACACACACACACACACACACACACACACATAATTACCACATTTAAACTTTCCCAAAAACTCATTTCCATATCTAACATGTTTATAATTTGTTCCTAAAAAGAACAAAATAATACCATTAATTAAGTAGTAATTGGATTATGCCTCTTTCTGCCAACAGCTATCAGGTGCTAAGTAACATTTTAATATTATAAAATATCAAAATATATTAAGGTAAGTACCCTTGACAGGTCTCTTTCATTCCTGTAGGTTTTATTTCACCAAGAAAATAGAGTTGGCAATTAACATTGTCAAAGGATCCAAATTCCAATTTACCATAATATACAGGACCATAAGCTTGTAAAATGCATAATAGCACATTCCTTTTTAAGGTAATGCATGTGTGAATAGATAAAAATAGAAATTAAGTGTTGTATGGAATCAACCGTTATTCTTCTATTCATTACCACTTCCCTGACAGGTCAACTAGCCTCAGGCCAAAATATTTCATTTCTGGTCACCAAACTTACAATTTCTAGTTCCCAGTTCTCTAGTAAAAAGAATCAGAATGCATTCTGGGAAATATAAACTACTACCTTTAAAACATTTCAGAAACCTTCAAATATGTAAACCAATCTTTTCATTAGTGCTATAAAATTTAATGACACTTCCATTTATAATTGGCTTTTTTTTTACATTCAGGATTACATTATGTGGCTTCTATGTCTTTAACAGCTTACCTTTTCTCCCTTTACTACAGCTCATTAGCCAGGAAAGTGAGAAGAGAGAAACACAAATTAAATGGTTCCATTGTTGGCCCTGTAGGCAAGATAGACATCCACACTCCCTAGAGAATTATCTAGACTCCAGAGGTCAGTAAGAGTTCTTTCTTAGCTGTTCTCCATTCAATAGTATATTTAATATTTCCTGCCATCCCTGATAATTCTTTATTGAATAAATATTATAGGACTTTTGTATAATTGCAAAATTACGGCAGAAAAGTTGGAAAACATACACACAAAAAAATAACACAAGAAAAAATTACCACTGCAAAAGTTTGATGTCTTTTTATGCAAATAAAATGTGTATTTTTAAAGTTATTTTATACTATGCACAACAGCCTTTTTAGCATTTTCTCTGCTCTAAAATGTGTTCGGCAAATATAAATTTTAATAGCTAAGTAGTATTTCATAATTAGAAGGGTATACTGTCATTTACTAACTGAAGTTATGTTCATTTTTTCCTATTAAAAATAAAGCTACACTGTGCACCCTGATAGATATGTTATTGCACATGTCTGAATCCATATAAGTTCCAAAACTTTTAATGTTTAAGCCGAAAGATAAAATTTAATTTTATTTTCAAAACACAATTTTATATATTTATACTATTTTCTGTTTCTTATACCAGTTTTAGAGTGCTTATTTCCAAGAAGTCTACCAACTAATAGATTTTTCTTTACTTTTGTCAATTTTATTGGTAAAATTTATATCTCATGAAGTCATTTTCAGAGAGTAAAAACATGAAAGAATCTTCACTATAAAAAACCAACTAAGAGTATTTTTGGTAAACTAAAGGAAAATGAAAAGAGATAAAAATCTGGTATTGTAAGAAAGGATAAAGAATACAAAAAATGTATATTCATCAGTAAATATCCTGGTTCCTGGAAATTACTGTTCTCATTCTTGCCACATATTTGTCTCCTAAAAATAATTACTTTTTTTGGTATTGGGGATGGAAACTAGGGGAGTTCTACCTTTGAACTACACCCTTAGCCCTATTGTTTTGTTTTGAAATGGAACAGGGTCTCACTTATTTGCAGAGGGCCTCACTAAGTTGCTGGGGCTGGCCACAAACCTGCGATCCTCCTGTCTCAGCCTCTCTGGTACTGGGATTACAGGCGTGCACCACCAGGCCTTGCTGATAATTACCCATTTAAATTAAAAGTAATAACAAGAGGCCAGGCAGGGTGGGACACACCTATAACACCAGCTGCTTGGAAGGCTGAAGTATGAGGATAAGTTCAAGGCTAGCCTCATCAACTTAGTGAGAACCTGTCTCCAAATAATAATTAAAAGATCTGGGAAGCCGGGCGTGGTGGTGCACGCTTGTAATCCCAGTACTTTGGAAGGTGGAGACAGGAGGATCCAGGTTTGCGGCCAGTCTCAGCCCTCTCTCTCTTCCTGTCTCTCTCTCTCTCTACTTAGTGAGGCCCTCCGCAACTTCGTGAGACCCGGTTTCAAAATAAAATAAAAAATAGGGCCGGGGGTGTAGCGCGGAGGTAGAACGCCCCTGGGTTCAATCCCCGGTACTGCAAAAAAAAAAGTCTGGGAATTGTAGCTCAATGGTAGAACACCCTTGGGCTTGATCCCCAATTTCACAAATAATAAAGAGAAGAAGAAATATGCTTTATGGAATATTTAGAAGTAAAATATGTAACAACTAAAATAATTTTTATAAATTTCTTAAATGTACACGAAGTGATAAAATTTTAATGTAATTTGCTATGAATTGCACATGAATAGTTTGTTATATAAATAACCCCCTCAAAAAACACAAAGAGAAATGAGTAAAATATAGTTAAGATAAAAAGAAATATAAAATGTTATTCAATATACCTCCAAAAAATGGAAAAAGAAAATAACTGAGGTATAATGGACAGGAAAAAATTGCAATCAAACACTAACAAAGACTTAAACTCAAGCATATCGATAATTATTTAAAAATTGTTGCCGGGCGTGGTGGCGCATGCTTGTAATCCCAGTACTTTGGGAGGCGGAGACCAGAGGATCCGGGTTCGCGGCCAACCTCAGCGCGCATGCGCACGCGCAGATGATCATCTATCTCTCTCCTCTCTCTCTCTCTCTCTCTCTTTCTCTCTTTACCTAGTGAGGCCCTCCGCAACTTCGTGAGACCCAGTTTCAAAACTAAAGCATAAAGAAAACAGGGCCAGGGGTGTAGCGCGGAGGTAGAATGCCCCTGCGTTCAATCCCCGGTACCGCAAAAAAAAAAAAAAAATTGTTAAAACATTTCCCTTAAAACATAAACTATGAATCTGTATTTTAAAACACCCAACTGACCTGGGCATGATGGCGCATGCTTGTAATCCCAGTACTTGGGAGGCTGAGACCAGAGGATCTGGGGTCTCCGCTAGCCTCAGCTACTTAGTGAGGCCCTCTGCACTGATTCTATACAAAATCTGTCACAAAATAGAGAGCAAGGAAACAGTTAACAACTCATTTGCTCATACTGGGAGCCTAGTTATTTCTCATTATCAATGCCAAACAAGCACATTACAAGAAAAGCTTACAGATGAAATTTTTCCAGAAAATGTATCCACAAATCTTCACAAATATAAATAAAACCCAACAATATAAAAAGATTATATATCATGATCAAGTTAAACATATAATATGAATTCAAGACTTATTTAATATATAATAATCTATTGATTATTTTAACTGATAAGGAAGGACCTTCAAAAATGTTACAGCTATTTCCTAGATGAAAATTGGCATTGACTAAAAGTTAATATTTCAGAAAACTTGGAACAGAAGGATATTTCTTTAATGTGATAAGGGGTATAATTTATAAAACTTTATAATTAATATATCTAATAGTGTAAATTAGATATTTCCTTCTAAGATGAAATAAAATGAAAGTTTCTCTTGATTTAGGCATGTCTACTGAATATGACATTAAATTCATAGGCAATGAAAGAATAAAGGATGGGATGAAAAGGCAAAGATGTCAAAGGAGGAGGAACATTGTCATTATTCACAGCTGATATGATTTCATACATACAAAGTCCTAATGAATCCACCAAAAAAATATTGCTAGAAATAATGTTGTACAATACTGAATTAAATAGACAAACACAAAATGTATTTTTACCATACTAGCAATGAAAATTTTTAAGTAAAATTTTAAAATAGCATAAATAATATTTAGGGATTTTTTTCAATGTTAGGGGATAAACTCAGGGCCTTATACATGCTAGGAAAGCACTCTACAACTCAACCAAATCCCAGCCCCTAGAGAGAACTTAAGCAAAAATAAATCCAAAGCCCATATATTAAAAGTATAAAATATTGCTGAGAATAATTAAAGATACCTAGATAAATAGAAATATGAACCTAATTTTAGGGATCAGAAGACCAAATACTGTTCAGATACCAATTCTCCCAGAATTTATCTATAGATTCAAAGCAATCCCAATCAAAATTCTAGCATTTTTTCCTAGAAATTGACAGGATAGTTTAAAAGTGTGTTTTGAAAGGCAAAGAACCACAGATAGCTTGTCTTGAAAAAGACCAAACTTGAAAGACTTAGCCTTTGACTTCAGAATTTCTATAATGCTTCAATAGTTAACACAGTGTGGTAGTGGTGAGATTATAAATTAATGAGTAAAGAAGGCAACCAAACTGAGGGAGATGGGAGGGGGGAATATGAAAACACCCTAATGCACAGGATGTACATACACAAACTTATCAAAGTCAACTACTATGCTGAGCAAGAGAAGGAGGGAAGGTGGAGGGAATGGGGGTGGGAATTGGGGGAGGGTTAATGACCAATGTGTGCATGTATACTTCTACCACCCTGAAACCCATCAAGATGTATGATTACAATGCACCAATAAAATAAAATATAGACTAATGAAACAGCATTGCATATTCAAAAATAGACTCCACATATATAGTCAAGTGGTTTGCAACAAGGACACAAGAAAAAAATTTATCCAGGAAAGAGAACTCTCTTCCAATTATGGTGCTAGAACAACTCAAAATCCATATAGGAAAAAGAAGTCAATTTAAAAAAGTATGTATCAAAATAGGAGAAAGTGATAGTAGAGGTCTGTGAAAAGCAGTTAATTATTTAAAAAATATGAATTCCAAATTTTATGTCCTTCACACACAATACTATTTGTCAACTTTTTACACTTATAGCATTTTGCAATGTTTTTCTCATTTTAAACAAATACCTGTTTTATAAACAATTTCTGTGCTTTAAATTTTGCATATTTTTTTTCTTAAGTGCTCTCTTTCAAATGGAATAATCTACAGGTATTGCAAACCCCTGATCTATCCCTGGTCCCAAACCCACCAGGTAGCCTGCTTTGAACTAACATTGCAGTCCAAAATTGGTACTGTTTGCCTGGAATACAAAACTAATAGGCAGGCCTAGGTGCAAATTCCTATTAGTATGTTCATTAATTAAGAAGCACACAACTGTGAAATATTTCTCTTTCAGAAAGTGTGATTCACAGCAGTATTATCCTTTCTCTATTTTCACCTTTTTAAATTTTGAAGCATTCTTCTCAAGAAATTCATAGCCAGTAAATTGGATAATTTCTTTAACCTAAAAAATGTACCACTTAGTTCTGATATTTCTCAAAATAATTAAAAGTTTTACATGAAAGATAGTATCATATTTTGAAAGAGCTATGATCCCTTCACAATATGTGTATGTTAACAACCACTGAAGAAAGAGTTCTTTCTACACTCAACGTCTTTATGCAAAAAAGGACTTCATACATGATGTTTACTTATACAATGTCTATTATGAGATTTTTCTGATTAGTAGAAATATTTTTAAAATCTAAATCTACTTCCCCAGATTCATTAAATTGAGTTTATTATTCACAATAAATTCCAGTGCCAAATGATAGTATAGGATGAATATTTATGAGTGTAATACTATACTTATAAGTAAAATAGTTTATTTTATTTTATTTTAGCAAAATAAAATACACACAGTAGTGTGTTAGGGAGTTGAACATACTTTTATTAAAATGTATCTTCTATTTGTTTAAATAAAAATTTTAAAACAAATCATAAAAGCTGAAAAATCTATAATATAAAATGTAACTACTATACCTGTACCCACTAGATTATTCATATTTTATATCTTTTTCAACAAATACTGGATGTGTCAATGCCATCAAATAACTGGAACGCAATACAATATTTTTAAATAAATTACTTTTTAAAAAACCATTTAGCAAGCCGGGCGTGGTGGCGCACACTTGTAATCCCAGTACTTTGGGAGGTGGAGACTGGAGGATCCGGGTTCGCAGCCAGCCTCAGCTTGCTTGCTCTCTCTCTCTCTCTCCCTGTCTCTCTCTCTACTTAGTGAGGCTTCCGCAACTTCTTGAGACCCGGTTTCAAAATGAAAGTATAAAAAATAGGGCCGGGGGTGTAGCGCAGAGATAGAACATCCCTGGGTTCAATCCCCCGTACCGCAAAAAAAAAAAAAAACATTTAGCAAATACTTGTGTTTATACCTTAGTCTATTTGTTACAGCCTCCTCCTACTTCAGAATTTTGAAAAAAAAACAAAAAGATAATCACTGTTCTTACAAAATAATTCATAAAGTGCCACTTTTAAAAACTTTCTATATCTACTAGGCATATTGGTACACATATATATTCCCAGTACTTGGGAGGCTGATGCAGGAGGATCACAGGTTTGAGGACATCCTCAGCAACTTAATGAGACCTTGTTTCAAAATAAAAAATAAAATAAAGCTGAGGGTATAGGTCAGAGGTAGAATGTCCCTGGGTTCAATCCCCAGTACCCCCCAATTTTTTTCTACATCTATCTTAAAGCAATTAAAACTAAACATGTTTTGAAAATATTTTATTGGTTGTTTTAGTAACTAAAAATGGCAAACTTTCATTCTATCAAACTTTAAAATATAAAAATAATTTTCATATTGCTTATTATTTTAAACACTAAAAACTATTGTGATGCCCTTCAGTCAGTGTCTAGTTAGATAAATTTTTAACAAAAGTAATACAATGGAATATTTAAATCTATGAAATAATGAGGGAGACTTTGCTTTCAACCAAGACCGTAACAATGCCAAATCTACTCTACCAGAAACAGCTTAAAAAAAATCAGACAAAATACATGAAAGCAAAAGCTCTCAGACATTAGACATTAGGCAATGGAAGCAAGGAGGTGAGCTTTAAGGGGCACTGGAGATTTCTGCCAAGAGTAAGTTTCCATTTGATGACTCGGGAAAGAAACAATCCAGGTGGTGCCTGGCAATATGCCTAAGACAGAGCTGTGAGACCAGTGGGGCAAAGGAGTTAGAATTTTCAGATTGGAATATGGGTAATGGAGGGGAGAGAGCTACACAGAGAGAGAACTCCAATGATGTGCAAAAGTTCCCCACTTCGATATTCATTTAAATGCTGATGAGTACATGGGTGTGAAAAAATTACCCAAGACTGTGGGAAGGAGTGGGGAATCACCTGAAAGGATTTCAAGTAATAGCACTTGGAGCATATGAGGGCTGGGAAAAATGCCTGTTCCCAATAGCCAGAATGGAAAATCTCATAATTCATGGGACATGTAGTATTAGCAAGGTTCCTGTTCCTATAGAGTAGAATACTTAATCCCAGACTGCTGTTTTAAGGTTTCATGTAACAAAACTTAAACAAGACCCCAATATATTGGGCTGTTTACAAATAACTATATCCCAAAATAAAGCTTAAGAATATTCTTAGAAATTAAAAAAACATAAAAGATACATTTCACCAGCCCTAGCATCCAATGAAAAGTCACAAGACATGAAATGAAGGAAGAAAATACAAGCCATAATGAAGAGAAAAATTAATCACTTGAAACTGACCCTGAAATAACACATGATAGAATTCGTAGACTGACATAAATGCAGTTAACTTTTATAACTCTATTCTTAATGTTCAGGAAACTTGAGAAAAGATTGAATATGTTTGCCAAAGTAAAGATATGGGAGTCAAAAATAAATTGAACTTCTAAAGATGAAAACTAAACTGTCTAAGATGAAAATACATTGCATAATTTTAAAAGCAGATTAGACATTGCCAAAGAAAATATTAATGAATTTAAAGGCATAATAATCAATGTATCCAAAATTAAAAACAGAGGAAAAAAGATGAAAGAAAGAACTGCAAGGCAACCTAAGCAATAAAATATACATTGAATTAGAGTCTCCAGAGACATAAAGAATAAAAAATATTTATATTTTGAAAAATAAAATTATAAAAATTATAAACAATTTAAAAATAAAATTGTAAAAACTATAAACAAGATGCAGGAATCTTAATGAAAAAGAGCAAGAAACAAAACTATGCAAAGTCATATCATAATCAAATTGCTGCAAACCAATAAATTAATATCTTAAAGAAGACAAAGGAAAAATCATATAGAAAAATTAGAAAAAAGATGACAAGGATGTGGGGAAATAGGAACCCTTCTACACTGTTAGTGGGATTGCAAATTGTTCTCCACTATGGAGATCAGTGTGGAGATTTCTCAGAAGATTTTGAATGGATCCAGCTACACCACTCCTGGGTATCTTTCCAAAGGGACTGAAATCAGACTACTATAGTAATACTTGCATATCCATGTTTATAGCAGCACAATTCGTAATAGCCAAATTATGGAACCAACCTAGGTGTCCATCAGCAGATGAATGAATTACACAATTATGGGGTATATGCACAATGGAATTCTACTCAGCAATAAAGAGGAACAAAATAATGTCATTTGCAGAAAAACGGATGGACCTGGAGAACATTAAGTGAGATTAGCTGTCACAGAAAGTGAAGGGTCTTATGTTTTCTTTCATATGTGGAAGCTAGGGAGTAATCAGGATACAAGAGGGACTTCAGATAATGGAGGAGAAACCCCAGTGGAACAAAGAAGGTGATTTAGGGGAGGGGGGAGGAAGAATTAATGAAGTAATGAAGGAAACACTGCTATTGGTGTTATGTACATATGTGACAATACCAATGCCAATCTCAATATCATGTACAGGGAATGGGGAGAGTGGGGAGGGGGCCAGGGAAAAGATCATCAATTGCTGTATGCATGTATGTCACTATCACTATGAATTACATTATGATGTGAGACTATAATGCACCAATAAAAGTATTTTCTTAAAAAAGATGACAGATTTCTTATGAAAAAAGTACAGACTAGAAGACAAGGAAGCAATATTTTTAAGAACTAAAAGAAAAAAAGAGGTCAAACCATATTATTAAACCAGTGAAAATATCTTTAGCAAGGTAAAATAAAGACATTTTTCAGATAAAGAATTCATCACTAGCACATCTGCATTGCAAAAAATGTTAAAAGAAGTTATTTGAGCAGAAATAAAAAATGATACTAGATTGTAAAACCTGGATGAACACAACTGAATGAAGAATACCAGAAATGCTAAACACACAAGTAAATGTCTCATTTACAGAAATATAATTATTTATATGAGAAGATTGTTTTGTAATAACAAAAGCATTAATTCACCAAGATGACATAACAATCCTAATAATTTATTTACTTAGTAACAGATATTTAAAATACAAAAAGCATATGGTAGATTTCAATATTTCTCTATCAAAAATTGATAAAATGAGTACTTAGAAGGCTGAGACAGGTGGGTCACAGGTTTGATTCTAGCCTCATCAACATAGTGAGACCCTGTTTCAAATTAAAAAATAAATAAAAAGATCTGGGGGTGTAGCTCAGCGGTAGAATGCCCCTAGTTTCAATCCCCAGTAAAATTTTAAAAAATTGATAAAATGAGATTCAAAGTGATATATATAATAACATTATACCAAAATCTAAATAAATAATAAAAATTAATAAAATGAATAGACAAAAATAAAGATATATAAAGCAAGAATATCACTTTATTTCATTTTACCTAATTAACATTTGTAGAACACTTCAAACATGGAATACACATTCTTTTTCTAGTGCACAACAGATGTATCAATATATTGTGAGCCATAAAACAAGTCTCAGTAAGTTCAAAAGGATAAAATCATGCAATGTTCTCTAACCACAAAAAATTAAATCAGAAACTAATTAGAAAAAGTGCACTAAAAAAAACCTCCAAATATTAAATGTGGGATGAGAAATGTCACATTTATAAATAATCCATGGGTAAATTAATCAAAAGAGGAGAAAGCATGAAAATTAAAAAATCAATATTTACACCATGTTGCTAAAGGGAAATTAACAATAAGTGCAAAAAAAAACAACAAGAAAAACAATGGCCTCATTTTCCAACTTAATACTAAAAAAATGAAGGTAAACAAGCCTCAAATTATGAACAAGAAAGCAAAAATAAAGATCAGAATGGTAATTAGCAAAATGGAAAATAATAGAAAAGTTAATGAAATAAGAAACTGGTTCTTTAAGAGCAACAACAAAATTGATAAACCTGTCAGACTAATCACAACAAAAGAGAGAAAATGCAAAATAAAAGAATTATAGCAGTGACATCACTGAAGTTTTTACAGATAGATATAAGGTGATCAATTAATATTATAAACAACCTTATGCCAATAAAAAACAGCAATAACATATATTCACTGCATACAAAATTGGAAAACACATGAGTCACTAAGGAAAAAATATCAAGATTATATAAAATATGTTAATCTTTTAAGTAAAATTTTGATTAATGTACAATCTAAAAAATTCAAGAAATTTGATGAAATGGACTAATTCTTGAAAAAGAACTCAGATTTACAAAACTTAGTTAATAATAAATAATTTAAGCCCTATATCAAACTTATTTGAATTTATAGTATCAAAATTTTCCACAAAGAAATGTAAGGTTAATAGTGCTTCACTGGTGAATGCTAGAAAAAACATTGTGGGAAAATATCAATTCTAAAATTGATATCTGAAGAGGAAGGAATACTTTCCAACTTACTCTGTGATCTAGCATTACTATCATTCAAATCTAAAGTCACTAGCAAACAAAACCTCACGCCAATATCCCTTGTGACCACAGAAGCAAAATTTGTTAACAAAATGCTATGATTTGGACCTTTTGTCTTCAAAAGGGCCATATGGCAAAAGCTTGCTGACCAGGAAGGTGCTATGGCCAGTTGGTAGCAGCTTTTATAGGTGGCGCCCAGTAAAAGGGTTTTAGATCATTGGTGGAATGCACTTGAAGGGGATTGTGGGATCCCAGCCCAATCCTGTTTTATCCCCTTTGCTCTTTGGCTATGAGGTAAGCAGTTTAGCTTTACCAAATACTCCCATTGTGATACACACTGCCTTACCACAAAGCCCAGAGCCAGGGCCAACCAATCATGGACTGAAACCCCCAAAACTGTGAGCCAAAATAAACATTTTCTCTTTATAATTTGATTATATCAGGCATTCATTATAGTAATGCAAGGATAACAGAAAAAAAATAACATATTAAATCAAATAAATAAGTGTAGAAAAGAAAAGTTCGCTTAATCAATATATGATCCACCATATTAACACACTTAAAGAACAAATTAAAGACTTAGAGAAAAAATTCATAATAATCTCAATAATTGAAGATGAAGTTTTGAACAGTCTTGCCAATTGATCAAGTAGTAAAAGGAAAGTTCCTCAACCTGATAATGTGCTACAAACAACTTATTGTATCATACTAACAGTAAGGACCAAACAATTCCTAAGATTATAGACATGAAAATAAAGCTCACTGCCTCTAGCCTGACAATAAGACAAAATGGAGTCAAGGTCAAACATATTGTGAAAATAGAAATAAAACTGTTTATATTAACAGATGACCTTATCATCTTTGTAGAAAATCCCACATAATTTATTAAAAAGCTGTTAGAATAAGCACATTAGCAAGATCAGTATGTAAAAATGCATTTCTGTGTACTAGTCATGAAAAAATAGAAACTAAAATTTAAAATAGTGACACAATAAGATCAAAATTATGAAAGGTATAGGGATAAAATCTTACAAAGAAATGAAAATCCCATACACCAAGAACAACAAAATATTGTTGAGAGAAATTAAAGACCTAAACAAATGAATAAATATCACACAATATGTGTATAAATTGAAAGTTCAAATATTATTAATATCTACCCTCTAAAAATTGATGTTCAGATTCAGTGGGATACCAATCAAGATCCTAGCAATCTCTTTTTGTAGAAAGTATTTATGGCTGACTCTAAAAACTTTGTTCATACTTTTTGTCAAAGAAGATATACAGGGAGAAAATAAATACATTAAAATATGCTTAACATTATTAGTGATTGGAGAAATTCAAGTAGTGCTACACTACTATACATTTAGAATGCCCAAAATTAAAAGGACTGACTGTATTAAGTGTTGTCAAGAATGTGAAGAAACTGGAATTTCCATGCACTCATAAAGACTTCTAGAGTTAAAAAATTCAGCATTTTTTGTGGATCCAAAATCAACTTATAAATATCAATAGCTTTTCTATACATCAACCATTAACCTACTGAAAAAACTCCAGAAAATAATTCTATTCACAATACTGTCAAAAAATAAAATAAAATACTTAGGAATAAATTTAACCAGGGAGAGTAAAAAAAAAACTCTACAGTGAAAATTATAAAACACTAAAGAAAGAAATTGAAGAAGACCTTAGAAGATGGAAAGACCTCCCATGTTCTTGGATAGGCAGAATAAATATTGCCAAAATAGCCATACTACCAAAATTAATCTATAGATTAAATGCAATTTCTATCAAAACACCAATGTCATTCTTCACAGAACTAGAAAAACAGTTCTAAAACCCATATGGAAAAACAAAAGTCCCAGAATAGCCAAAGTAATTCTGAGCAATAAGAATCAAGCTGTAGACTACACAATATCTAATTTCAAATGATACTACAGAGCTTCAGTAACAAAAATAGCATGGTCTTAACACACAGACACATAGATCAATGGAATAGGAGATACAGAAACAAATCCCCACACATATAGCCAGTTGATTTTTGACAAAGGAGCCAAAGACATACTCTGGGGAAAAGACAGCCTTTTCAACAAATGGTGGTGGGAAAACTAGATACCCACATAAAGAAGAATGAAATAAGACCCCTATCTCCACCCCACCCCCCCGGCATAAGAGTCAACTTGAGATAGATGAAAGACCTAGAAATTAGACCAGAACTTTAATCATTAGAAGAAATCATAGAACCAACTCTCTAACATATAGGAACTGGTTAAGAATTCCTCAGTAAGACCCCAAAATTCAGGAAATAAACAGAATAAATGAGATCACATCAAATTTAAAAGCTTCTTCACAACAAAGGAAACCATCAAGAGTCTCCAAAGGAAGCCTATAGAATGGTAGAAAATCCTTTCCAGCTACTCCTCTGATAGAGGACTATACAAAGAACTTTAAACACTCAACACTAAAAAAGAAAACTACCCAATCAAAAAATGGGCAAATTAACTGAATAAACACTCCTCAAAAGAAGAAATACAAATGGCCAACAAATACATGGAAAAATGCTCAATATTATTAACAATCAGGGAAATTGAAATCACAACTATAATTAAATTCCATCTAACTCCAGTAAGAATGGCAATCATCAAAAATACAAACAATAATAAATTTTGGCAAGGATGTGAGGAAATACAAACTTTTATATATTCTTGGTGGGAGTGTAAATTAGTATAACCACCATGGAGATCAGTGTGGAGGTTCCTAAATAGACTAGGATAGGAACCACCATATGACCCTGCTATAGCACTTTTAATGATTCGGATTTAGAATGTCCCCCTACCCTCATAGATAGAAACAAGGTAGCAATGTTGGAAGCAGGGCTTGGTTGCTAAGAAGGGGCCCCCAGGGGTGGAGCTTTGGAGATTATGTATTCTTCTTCTTCCCCCTGCTCACTCTCTCTGCTTCCGGCCTCCATGAAGTGAGAGTGGAGATTTGTACTCTCTCTCTCTCTGCTTCCTGCCGCCCTACCCTGAGCTCCACAGATGCCGGCGTCACTTGGACTGAACCCCAAAATCTCCAAAAATTGTGATTAAATAAATCTTCCTTCCTGTAAGTCATGTGATCAGTCATTTTGGATTGTAGCAGTGCGAATGTTGACCAGAACACCACTCCCTGGTGGCTTTCCAAACAAATTAAAGCCAGAATACTATAGTGATACATGCATATCCATGTTTATAGCAACACAATTCACAACAGCCAAACTGTGGAACCAACCTAGGTGTCTGTCAACAGATGAATGGATATAGAAAATGTGGTACATACACACAATAGAATTTTACTCAACCATAAAGAACAAAATTATGTTATTTTCAGGAAAATGGATGGAGCTAGAGACTATTATGCCAAGTTAGATCAGTGAGTCTCAGAAAGGTAAGGGTTTTATATTTTATCTCATTTTGGAAGCTAGAGAGAAAATAGGAAACAAAAAGACTTCAGACAAAAAAGAGACAAGTAGAACAGTGGAAGGAGATTGGAGGAGAGAGAGAGGGATGGAAAAAAAGAGTATTGATGAAGGAAATAGTTCAAATAATGCTATGTCCATATATGAAGGTATCACTACCAACTTCACTAACATGTGTGGGGAGGTGGGGTAGCATGTGGAGGGAAACACACCAAGTGCTGTGTGCATGTATGTTTGCATCACCTTGAACCTCACTATCATGTGTAATTACAATGTACCAATAAAAGTATATATATATATTTTTTTTGTGTGGTACTGGGGATTGAACCCAGGGGCGTTCTACCTCTGAACTACACCCCCAGCCCTAATTTTTATTCTTTATTTTGAAACAGGGTCTCACTAAGTTGCAGAGGGCCTCACTAAGTAGCTGAGGCTAGCCACGAACCCGGATCCTCCAGTCTCAGCCTCCCAAGTACTGGGATTACAAGCATGCACCACCACACCTGGCTAAAAGTATATTTTTAAAAAGAAAGACAGAAAGAAAGAACTTTAAAATGACTATGCTGAGTGAAAAATGACAGATGAAAAAAGAGTATGTATTGTATGTTTTCATTTGTATGAAGTTCTACAAAATGCAAGTGAATCTATAGTGAACAAAAGCTGCTCAGTGGTTGCCCCGAGGTGTTGATATCAGGGAGGTAGGTGGAGGAGGGAGAGATCAAAAGGGAAAATGAAGGAATATTTCCATGAATGATCTCTTCAATCTCCAGTGGTTTTATTGTAATAATGATTCCAGAGGAGCATACATATGTCACAACATACCAAATTGTACACTTCAAACTTTTGCAATTTATTATATGTCAGTTATATCTCAGTAAATTATTAAAATCAAAGAAGATTGATAGCTACTAATATGAGAAATTGTTTAGGACACATCAAGTTAAAAAACTGAGCCAGGCATAGTGGCTCATGCCTATAATCCCAGTCCTTGGGGGACCAAGACAGGAAGATTGCAGGTCGAGGCCAGCATATGATAATTTATTGAAACGCTGTTTGCAAAAAAAGTGCTTAAAAAATGCCAGGGGTGGAGCTCAGAGGTAAACCCTCAGTGCCACACACACATAAACACACACACACACGCACACACACACACACACACACACACACACACTGCATGTAGATTAATGTGCATATTTTCAACCTAGTATTACACATATGAAATACACATGTATATGTTTGTTTTGAGCCTTAAAAATCTGGAAATATAAAATTATGCAAATAGTGAATTATAAAAACAGGTAGAAAGAATGATTAGGAAATAGCAAAGGATTTTTTTTGCTTTATACATAACACATTTTTATAACAAGCAAACTATTTAATACTTTATTTAAATGCTTTTAGAAGGAGTAGGACTTTCAGATATATGTTTTAACTCGTGTGGGGGAGGAGAGGGCCTGGGGATTAAACCCAGGGGCAGTCTACCTCGGAGCTATACCCCCAGCACTATTTTATTTAGAAACAGGGTCTCACTAAATTGCTGAGGCTAGCTTTGAACCTGTGATCCTCCTATCTCAGCCTCCCAAGTACTAGGATTACAGGCTTGTGCCACCATGACTGGCTTGTTTTAACTATTTTCTTCATTTCTGATGTGTAGTGCATAATTGTTAATTTTTTTTTTTTTGCGGTACCGGGGATTGAACCCAGGGGCGTTCTACCTCCGCGCTACACCCCCGGCCCTATTTTTTATACTTTATTTTTGAAACCGGGTCTCACGAAGTTGTGGAGGGCCTCACTAAGCAGAGAGAGAGAGCTGAAGCTGGCCGCGAACCCGGATCCTCCAGTCTCTGCCTCCCAAAGTACTGGGATTACAAGTGTGCGCCACCACGCCCGGCTCATAACTGTTATTTTTTATTCCAAGATTTGAAGCAATAGGTGAACATTAAGGTTGTTCTTTTTTGTGTGTGTATGGTACTAGGGATTGAACCCAGGGGCACTATACCACTGAGCTATACCCCAGCACTTTTTGTTTTTCATTCTATGACAGGGTCTTGCTAAGTTGCTCAGGCTGGCCTCAAATTTGTGATCCTCCTGTCTCAGCTTTGTTCTTTAATTTTTATAGTTTATAGTCTTGGCTCCTGCAACATATAGATATAAACAGAATATTTTTGCATGTGGTACTAGGGATTAAATCCCAGGGGATTCTACATCTGAGCTACACCCCAGCCCCATTGTATTTTTTATTTTGAAACAGTCTTGCTAAATTGCTGAAGGTCTCATTAAATTGTTGAGGCTGGCCTTGAACCTATGATCCTCCCATCTCAGTCTCCAAAGTGCTGGGATTACAGGCATAGGCCACCACACACAGCTCTGATAGATCGCTAAAGAAACTTTCTGAATGCCAGAGAAATTAAAACAAGCATAAGACAATAATAAACTAAACCTGTACAGAAATAAAGCTTTGCACTTAACTAGTATTAAATTAAAATCTTGGTTAAATACTTAGACCCTGGTATATATACAGATGGTCTCTCTGTGTGAATGAAATCTGAAATAAGCAGAACAAAGTAGTTAAAACAACCAAAGTGGCAAACTTAAGGCTCAGAAATCTGGCTGCCTCTAGGGTATAATTGCGTTTCTTTCCAGGGAACTTCACACCTTGAATTAATGAGAACATTTTGATATTGTTTTTTAACTTTACCTCCATTTGATATATAATAGACCAAAAAGGAAGAAACTAAAAAAAAATGGCTCAATCAATCTTTAATAATAATTCTAGGCTGAACTTTTTTAATATATAGGTCAATTTAAGGACACACCAATTATTTACATCTAAATAGTCAATGTTTCAAATGACCTGACAATGTTATATAATTCTTATAAATTAATAATGACTTTTAAATGCCAAAGCACTCTATACTAACTAAAAAAAATCTGATTCCTGCCTAGACAGGCTGTTGCAGAAATCATTTTTCATGTAGAAATAACTCTGCAACATGGTTAATTGCCAACTTAACCAATGGGTTGTAACAAATAGTCTTTGTTCTAAAAGTTTATTTGCAAATCTTATTGTTTGGGAATTGAAAAACACTATTTACTTTGTTTAAAAAGCAATGGTAGATTTAGTTCCAGGCAAGATACAAAAGTCTAACATTACCAAAGCCTACCTCACAGTGCCTAACGTAATACATGTAGCTTATTCTAAAATTACAAACAAAAGGAAGCATAATTTTAAATACTGATTTTAATAAAAAAAGAACAGTTATAAGTTAGGACTTGAGAAGTATATCATCCCCTGCTAAAGTGAAAGCTAGGACTTCACATTTCCTACATATTTCTCCATATAATACTAAGCAGAATTAACATACAGAAGTATAAGATATCTTTATCAAGCAAAATAAGTTTCCTATTCAAGATGAAAAATTGAATATGTTCATTTATTTTATCTGCCTTCATATATATATATATATATATATATATATATTTAAATGATAAATGAATAAAAAGAACATTGGTTCATCAGTTAGAGATTTCAACAAAATTATGAAAAATAGAAAGGTTGAAAAATATCAAGCAGAGCAGAGCAAACAGATTAAATGCAGTTAGTTGGAACTTTTGCTAAAAGGACGTCAAATGTGGAAGTTTTTGTTGCTGTTGTTTGGTTTTTGTTTTTATTTTGCTGTTCTGCTGTGTAAAGATTTGAAGCTAGATAAGAGTATCCCTACACATATCTCCAGAATTCCTTCCAGTGGGGTATAAAATGCCCTTCATTATTTTCCTTATTGTCTGAAGCCAAGATATCTTTTACATATCTTAGCAGTTCATAATGTAAAAATGAAGCATGTTTTTGGAACCAAAAAAAAAGATCCCTAGGGCCTATACCCAGAAACCTCAAACTTTTGTTAACTGTCTGTACTTTCTTTCTTATGTTGTACAGAATCTTCTTTACTTCTATTGAATAGTGCTTGAGTATACCCCCGTACTTTATTTCTTATATTGTACAGCATCTCCTTTACTTTGTTAAAGCTTTGCCTCAGTTTACCCTATGAAGTCTTGAGAGTTCTTCTGATTATCTACATCTAAGTAGTTGCTAAATTTACTAAATGAATAGAATAAACTGTGTAGACAGAATATAGCAAATTACTGGGGGCGTAGCATTCCAAAGTAATGCCCTCCTACTTTTAGCGCTTATGAGTTCCATAAATTGATGTATACTCACTCGAAAGTAAAACTAACTTCTCCACAAATCACCCCTACCTGCACAAAGCTTATGATTCTCTCTCTCTCTCTCTCTCAAATGAATAATCAGAAAAACAACCCTTTAAGTATTAAGGGTGGGGAATGTATTTGAAATGAAAGACAAATAACGGAAATAAGCAGGGAAACTGACCAGGGAGGAAACAGATATATCATGTAGGGGAAAGATGAACCTAAAAAAAAATCACCATCCTCAATGAGATTCAAGAAAATATAAATCAAAATATGATTCTTTAAAATGAGGTAAAATGTTTAATAATTAAAACTATGATTGAAAAAATAAACTTTTTACCATCAGCAAGATGGCAGAATAGGAAGCCCTGGATCTTCCTTCCTCCCACAAACACACAAATCCTGCAACAATTTATAGACAAATTCCTTTCGTGGGAAATTTAGAAATTAATCAAAAGGCTCCTGCACTCCATGTGATGTGAAGGCACACTCACAGTGACAATAGGGAGACTCAGGACATTCTTGCCAGATTCTCTACCTCTGGCAGCAATGCCACATACTTGGGCAAAAATCTCCCAGCGGAAAATCTCTCCAAGGCAAAGGAAGAGTCACATCATAGTTGTAGGGTTCCTACTCTTTTGAGGGATCTCCCCAGAGAACTGTCTTGCTAGTCTTGGAGCTCTAATAGGTCTGCTATTAGAATGGAAAAGGCAGCTTGGGTTGGTAGACACCATAAATCATCCCTCTTGCTTAACACTGAGTGAGCAGATAAAAATATAACAGCTCTCCTCTTACCCCTAGGAAAGGAAAAAGATGAGCCATATATCCAACACCCCAATGTCTCAGGGGATACCTAAAAACCCTGCATCTGACTTGCTATTCTTAAAGATCTGCTGGTTTCAGCATACACCAGACAACCAGAAGAAAAGAGAGATAGAACTTCTGGCTGGTAAACCCTACACCTTTTTCACTCAGCAAATAGTAGACAAAAAATGGCTATTTCTTCATGAAGAGAAAGTTGGTAGAAGCCCCCAGAACTTTTGACCAGAAAGATTGATGGGGTTCTCTTATATGCCAAACTAGTCTGAGAAAAGTGCCTGCTTTGTCCAATGGGCAGACACCAACACAGAGATATAAGGAAAAAAAAGAAAAGAATCAAGCAAAGATGTTCTCCAAAATGTAATAAGATAAATCTCCAGAAACCAAATCAAATGAAATAGAGTTAAAACATTTGCCTAACAGAAAACTTAAAGTAACTGTTAAAAAATAATGTTCACCAAGAAGAAAAATACATGAACAAAGAAAGGATTTCAACTGAGATAAAGAAATATTCAAAAGTACCAAAGAGAAATCATGAAACTAAAGAACACGCTATCTCAACTGAAAAAGTCAATAGAAGGCTTCAGTAGCAGACCAGATCAAGCAGAAGAAAAGCAAAGCAAACTCAACGACTGATCATTGGAAATAAATTAGTCAGAGGAGAAAAAATAATAAAATGAATGAAGGAAGTTTAAGGGATACATAGATACCATCAAGCATATCTACGTGTGCACTGTAAGCTTTCAAGAAGGGGACAAAAGAAAGAACCAGAAATGTACTCAATGAAATAATGTTGCATATGTGCAAAATCTGGGTGAGTAAGCAGATGTCTAAATCCAAGAATCCCAGAAGACACCAAATAAGTAGAACTCGAAGAAATCCATGCCAAGACACATTATAATCAAATTGTCAAAAGATGAAGACAAAGAGGCACTTTTGAAAGAAATTAGAGAAAAGTAATTTGTTACATACAAGGGACATCCATAAGACTATCAGTGGGGTTTTTTTTTAGAAAAATGAGGTCAGACAGAAGGAATTGTGTTGATATATTCAAAGTGCTAATTAAAAAGAACTGCCAATGAAGAACACTATAGTCAGAAAAAAAATATTCTTTAAAAACGAGAAGGCAATATTTTCCCAAACAAAAACTGAGGGAATTTACCAGTACTGATTTTCACCTGCCATAAATCTAACAGAAATTTTTCCAGTCAATACAAAGAATGCTAAACAGTACCATGGTAGCACTAGAAAACACAAAATTAATTGGCAAAAGAAAATATATTGATAAACACATAATATTGATCCTATATAGTACTGTAATGGTGCTAGATAAATCAGATTTAACTATAACGATTAAAAGACAAAATATTAAAAATAAATACAACTAAATGATATGTTAAAGATATACAATGTAGCAGGGCATGATAGCACACACCTGTGATCCCAGTACTTGGGAAGTTGAGATGGGAGGATCACAGGTTCAAGGCCAGCTTCAGCAACTTAGCAAGGCCCTCAGCAACTTAACAGGGACACTTCTGGAATCAATCCTCAGTATCCACCCAAAAAAGATTCACAATGTAAACTGATGAAAATTGTGACAACAATAACACAAAGTACATAAGGGAGGAAAATTTTAAATGTAGAGTTTTGGCATGCAATTGAAATTAAGTTAGCAACTTAGAAGGTTAAAACTATAAGACATGTATGCACCAAAGTAAACATCAAAAAAGTACCTACAAATGTTACACTAAAGAAAAAGAGAATGGAGTCAAACCATATCAATATTTTAAAAACCAAAAAAGACAAATGAAGAGAGCAAAAGAGAAAAAGACAGATAAAAGAATTACAAGCCCAATAGAGAAACAATGAACAAAATGGCAATAATATATTTTTATTCATAGGTTAATTATAAGTGGATTAAATTCACCAAGAAAAGTCATAGAAAGGCTGAATGGGTTAAAATATAATGTAATATCCAACTATATGATCTCTACTAGGAAATCATTTTAGATATGTGGACAAAGATAGGCTGAAAGTGAAGGGATAGAAAACGATATTACATGCAAATGCAGACCAAAAGAAAACAGGGGTGGCTATCTTTATATTAGACAAAATAGACATTAAGTTTAAAAATGTCACAAGAACCAAAGAAGGTCATTATTTAATGTTAAAAGGCCAACTAACCAGGAAGATAAAACAATTATAAATTTATATATGGACCCACCATAACAGCCCTTACATATATAAAGCCAACACTGACAGAACTGAAAGGAGAAACAGGCAGCAATACAACAATAGTAGGAGATTTCAATATCTCATTTTTAATAATGAATATAACATCCACACAGAAAATCAATTTTGAAGACTTGATCAACAGCACAAGATAAACTGAAATTACAGACATGCATAGATCATTCTAGCCAATAGCCAGAAAAAGATATTTTTTTTTTTTTTTGCAGTACCAGGGATTGAACCCAGGGGCGTTCTACCTCCACACTACACCCCTGGCCCTATTTTTTATACTTTATTTTGAAACCGGGTCTCATGAAGTTGCGGAGGGCCTCACTAAGTAGAGAGAGAGAGAGAGACAGGGAGAGAGAGAGAGAGAGAGAGAGCGAGCTGAGGCTGGCCGCGAACCCGGATCCTCCAGTCTCCGCCTCCCAAAGTACTGGGATTACAAGCATGCGCCACCACGCCCAGCCTCAGAAAAAGATAAATTTTTAAGTGCAGATGGATCTTTCTCCAGGATAGATCATATGTTAGGTCATAAAACAAGTCTTGACAAATTTAAGAAAAACTGAAATCATACCAAATGTCTTTTCTGATCACAATGAAATGAAACAAAAAATCAGTAGCAGAAAGAAAACTGGAAAAATTACAAATATGTGTAAATTGACTATCACACCCTTGAAAGACCATTAGGTCAAGGAAAAAATCCAAAGAGACAATACCTTGTGACAAATAAAAGCAAAACTCAGCTGGGTGTGGTGGCGCACGCTTGTAATCCCAGTACTTTGGGAGGTGGAGACCGGAGGATCCGGGTTCGCAGCCAGCCTCAGCTCTCTCGCTCTCTCTCTCCCTGTCTCTCTCTCTCTCTCTCTCTCTCTCTCCTTAGTGAGGACCTCTGCAACTTCGTGAGACCCAGTTTCAAAATAAAGTATAAAAAATAGGGCCGGGGGCGTAGCGCGGAGGTAGAAGGCCCCTGCGTTCAATACCTGGTACGGCAAAAAAAAAAAAAAAAAAAAGCTAAACTCACCAAAACTTAGGTAACAATTCAGCAATACTAAGAGGGAAGTTCACAATTATAAATACCTACATTAAAGAAGATCTCCAATAGACAACCTAACTTAACACTTCAAGAAGATAGAAAAAGAACAAATGACATCCAAATTCATGAGAAAGAAGAAAATAACAAAGATTAGAGCAGAAGTAAATGAAATCAAAATGGAAAAAACTAGAAAAAAATCAATGAGTAAGAGTTGTTTTTTAAAAAAGTAAAATAAAATTTACACATTCTTACCTAGACTTACCAGGAAAAAAAAAGATGCAAAGAAACAAAATCAGAAATTTAAAAAAAATTACAACTGATGCCTCAAAAATTAAAATGATTATTACAGACCACTATGAAAAATTACATATGCCAATTAACTGGATAACCTAGAACAGTATATAATTTTTTTAAACTTGCAATCTACTAAGACAAAGAAACATAAAGTCTGAACAGACATATAACTGGAGGAGGGAGATTGAAGCAGTAATGAAAAACCTCACAACAAAGAAAAGCCCAGGATCAGACAGCTTCTCTAGTGAATTCAATGCAATATTGAATAAGAGTGGTCAAAGTACACATCCTTGTCTTGTTCCTGATCTTAGAGAAAACAATTTCACCAATTCAGTTAGTTCTTCTTAAAAAGTTTGGAAAAATTCAGCAGTGAAGCTATCTGGTCCTGGGCCTTGCTTTGTTGAGAACTTTTTTTTTTTCATTACTGATCCCATATCATTACTTGCTATTAGTCTGTTCAAGTTTCCTATGCCCTCATGGTTCATTTTGTAAGTTTAGAAATTTATCCATTTTTTCTAGGCTTTCCAATTTGTTGTCATATCGTTTTCAAGACAGTCCTAATGATTCTGTGTGTTTCTGTGGTATCAACTGCAATATCTCCATTTTTATCTTTACTTATTTGAGTCTTAGCTTAATTAAAGGTTTGTCAATTTTGGCCAGGCGTGGTGGCGCACGCTTGTAATCCCAGTACTTTGGGAGGCGGAGACCGGAGGATCTGGGTTCGCGGCCAGCCTCAGCGCACGCATTCTCTCTCCTTCCCTCCCTCCCTGTCTCTCTCTCTCTCCCTCTCCCTGTCTCTCTCTCTCTCTCTCTCTCTCTCTCTCTCTTCCTGTCTCTCTCTCTCTTTCTCTCTACTTAGTGAGGCCCTCCGCAACTTCATGAGACCCGGTTTCAAAATAAAGTATAAAAAATGGGCCAGGGGCGTAGCGAGGAGGTAGAACACCCCTGCATTCAATCCCCAGTCCGCAAAAAAAAAAAAAATAATAAATAAATAAATAAATAAATAAATAAAATAAAGGTTTGTCAATTTTGTTTCTCTTTTTATAAAATCAGTTTTTTTCACTGATGTTTTATATTTGCTAGTCTTTATTTCATTTATTTCTTTTTTGATATTTATTACTAATTTTCCTTCTACTAATTTTGGATTTTATTTTGTTTTTCTTGATTGTCTAGTTCCTTGAGTTACACCATTAAGCAGTTAATTAAAAAAAATGTAGGCATTTGCTATTAACTTCCCTCTTGGTACTGATTTTTCTGTACACCATAGGTCTTGGTATGCTGTAATTTTATTTGTTCTAAGAAATTTTTAAATTTTCCTTCTAATTTCTTTATTGGCCCATTGGTCATTCAAGAAAATGTTGTTTCATTTCCATATATAGGTGCAGCTTCTAAAGTTCCTTTTGTTTCTTTGGGCCACAGAAAGATGAGCAGGCCCATTGGTTGCTTCCTGAGGTCTTCATTGGGCAGTCACTCAGGAAAGGCTGCTTGGCTGCTTCCCAGGCCCAGAAATGCAAGGGCAGCCCCACTCCTTTGCTTCTGTGACCTTCCATAGGTCTATCCATTAAGGGTAGCTGCAAGGTTAGGTTCAGGGTGGAGGTTTGGTGGTAGGGCTTTCTTGCTGCTTCCATGGAGCCTAAGTGGTCCAACCCTCTCAAGACTTGTTGCCCAGGCACTCCTTCCAGGGCCAAGCGTGCATGGGTAGAGCCATTTGACTGTTTCTGGAGTAGCAGGAGGGTAGATGAGGCCACCGGGTTAGTTCCACAGCAATGAACAGGTAGCCATGGCCACTCAAATGTTTTCTAGGGGTATCTCCAGGATAAGCCACTCATATTTGGCTGCCAAAGGGTTTACCCAGGCTGTGGGAGTGTAGGATGGGCCTCCTGGTTAGTTTTAGTGCTGGGTAAGGGTAAGCCTTGTGCTTTCTCTTTCACCAAAGAGCAAAGTCCCTTTGGGTTCAGGGTTGATCTCAAGAACAGGTACAGTAGATACTGTGTGCGTAATTACCCCTTCTTTATAAGGCCATCACAAATCTCCATGGTCTGTACTGTCTCCTCCACATCCTCTCTGTACTCCAATGTTCTGCCTTCAACACACCAATAAAATAGCTGTTGTTTTTCCCTTGTGTTGGTCTTTTGTTATGGAGGCAGAGGTACCAGGTACCCCTAGTCAGTCAACTTGCTCTATCTTCAACTCTCTCCTGTGTTTTCTTCTAATGGTTTAATAGCTTCAGATCTTTAATCCATTTGAGTTGATTTTTGTATATGGGGTGAAATGAGGGTTTAATGTAATTATCCTACATATGGATATCCAGTCTTTCCCACACCAATGACTGGGGAGTTACTAATCAACAGGCATGAGCTTTTAGTTAAGCAAGATGACTAAGCTCTAGAAATATGAAATATGCTGTACAATATTGTCCTATGGTCAACAATAATGTATTGTATACTTAAAAATGTTTTTAAAGGGTATATCTAATGTTAAGTGTTCTTATCATAATCAAATATTTTTTAAAAATAAAATTTAAATAGAAAGTTTGAAATAAAGATAAAATATGAAATAACTAATAGGAGATCTAGTGATTTCATCCAGTAGTCCATCTATCCAATTAATAATGTTTACAGGAAGACAAAAGAAAACCAAAATCTTAGGGAAACTAAAGAAATCAAAGATAAAAAAAAACTTTTTGAAGTGTAAACAGAGATAAGAATCTTGAAGAAATGAATTCCAAGTTCCAGTCTACTTGGAACTTGGAAGTCACCAAAATAAATATATTATTGTGAACTTTCAGACTGCCAAAGATAACTAAAACTTTTCAAAAGGGAACCACAATCAATCTAAAAGAATGGATCACTTCCAAAGAGGAGAAAATTAATGAGCATCAAAATTTTTACCAGCAATACTAAAGGTTTGACAACAATTGTGGCAATTCCTTTAAAAGTCTGTGGGAAAATAATTTTCAGTCTAGGATTCCAGCCAAATTTATTAACCAGTATGATGTTAAAATAAGAATATTTTATAATAAAAAATCCAATTTTTATCTCTAATATGCTCTATATTAGGAGTATATACCTGAGAGTATATGATGATAATATTAAGCTATAAATCACAAAAGAAGAAGTCAATCACAATCAGTCCAAAATGATGTAAAATGACAAAGTACAGTAAAGTGGCAATTACACACACACACACACACACACACACACACACACACACATTCACAAACAAAAGATTGGAGGGGAAGGAATAATTTTATAGAACCAATATTGTGATTGAGAAATTGATCTAAAAGATACAAAATAAATGAAAAGGAATTAGAAACTATAAAAGGAAATAACTGTACAGAAGCCATGGTTCAAACATGAGGCAATGGTTTCAAAGTAGAAGAAGAGCTGGGCATGGTGGTGCTCAGCTGTAACCCAGTACTTGAGAGGCTGAGACAGGAGAACAGCCTCAGCAGTCTAGCAGGGCCCTCAGCAACTTAGTGAGACCCTGTTTCAAAATAAAAACAAAATAGGGCTGGGGGTGTAGCTTAGAGGTAGAATGCCCCTGGTTTCAATCCATAATACCAAAAAAATAAAAAGCAGAAAAATAGAATGTACTCCAATACATAGGCAAAAACCTTAAGAAGCTAAGAGATAATAAGGAAATGGTAATGATAAGACATATGTTTGTTCTAACAAGAAAAAATGCAATCAGAAACTTCAGAACTTCAGAAGATAAAGACTATATGAGAAGATTACTTTCAGAATATGATGCAAACTCATGTGGCATGGTTTTCAACAACTGTCAGCATTCAAAAAGGAAGAATACATTTGAATTTGATATTAGATATGGGCATTTATCATTGGAATTTGAGAGGACAGGATATGTTAGTAAATTAATTTGCTCTTCACTGCACAATATTTGCATAACCAAAAACAAATGCTTTATACTGGTTTTCAACTTTTAGAATTAACTTATAGAGAAAACATCCTGTTTAAAAACTAAATGGAATCTTAATGTTAGTAACCTTTGACAATGTAAAAGTAAACATATGTCTGACAATAGCTGGGAAATGAAAATGGGAAAAGAAGTGGTCAAAAGAAAAGGAGTACTAATAGTTTTGTTACAAAGAAGTATAGATCCAAGAGATATTACTTACAGTTAAAAAGAATATCTATGGTACAGATATTCTTTTTCTTCTTTATGTAGTTAGAAATTTCATCAAGAAAGAAATAAGGATGATACAACTACACCACAGAGTCTGCAGGTGGAAGTTAACATAAGTGAACTAAATCCTATTCTGTCATGATATGAAATAAATCAATCATTTCTAAAATTGATAAAACAAGAAATAGTATAAACATTATTTCAAGACATTAGAAGACCCCAAAACAAGGAATTAAAAGGTACTGCTCTACTAAGCAGTATGGCCAACAAAGATGCCTGGTTTTATTATAGGTTCTCCTGTCCTGTTTGATTTTTAAACTATCTGTATGCAATATTTTCATTTTAAAATTATTTTTATGTGAGAAAGGGGAGATGCATAGAGAACACTACTTGAAATAGCACATGGGGACCACAAGTGGAGCAGGCTTGCTAGGAGTCCTGAGCAGGACCGTATGAACCAAGTCAGAGTCTCCAAAACTACAGGAAACCATAGTCCCTTAGCTGCAGTCAGCCATGGAGGCAGAGTGAGTGAAGTCCTTAGTCTTTCCTTTGTCCAATCATATCAGTTTCCAGTCCCCACTGATGAGCTGAGCACCTTAAGAGTATTTACCTGCCAGTTATTGGATAGACGACATCGTATCAAATTTGAAAGCCATAAGCAGTTAATCAAACCTCCTAAGAACATTCTCTCCCAGTCTCTGCCATGAATGTATTATCTCTGGAAACTATTTCTCTGTCACAATAATCAGAAGTTCTGTGGGCAGTGTTGTCTGTGAAAATAAGTCTTGCTTCAGAGGTAAATTAAAATGCATTGTCCAATTTTACTAAAATTACTCTACTTTTGGACTTTATATATACCATCCTTTAAAAATTATTATAAAAATATCACGATGCAAAATACTTCATATTTTGTATGTGAATTCACTTCATGTTATCTTAAGACAGATTGTATTCAAGCTAAGAAGTTGCATGCTTTAGATTTTATATCTATATCTCAATACTATATATGATATTAAAAATTTTAAGAAGTGTTATATTAGTTCAGAAAAAAATTTTGCCACTACCTATTTGCATATTGGCACCATATATACCAGAATCCTTGAATCCTCATATTGAAAACAAAAGGTACAAAGTACAAGGAAAATACAAATAACTGAAAGATCAAAAACATATATACTGTCTACGGGGCAAACTCAAGATAGGAGAATGTCTAATACCTTGAGTTTATTTTTTAATTAACATTTGAAAGGGAACTATAATATCCTATGATCTTGTTGAAAATAAAAAGTTTTAGTATAAATTAACCCACCTGTGTAAAAATGAAGTTAAAATTAATTTATTAAAATTATTGGCTTTGATTTTTTAAAGTAGTATAAGCAAACCTTAATTCAAAAGAAACTGTTTTGGGCCTCTTTCCATTCCTGACCTATCAAAGTCAAATTCTCCAAGCCCAAATTATTTTTAAATAATTATTCATGAATTCTATCTTTTGTTTGAGATAAGGATGGGCTTGAGCTTCATTAAAATTACATCAATATCACAGTTTCAACAACTAATACTCTTTTCAAATATATTATGTATCAAATGGTTTAAAGTGGCCTTTAATAGTTTATGCCTGAAAGTGGCAGAGTCACACTTATCTGTATACCTATAAATGTACAAAACAAATATTTAATGAGGTACCATAATTTATGAGTTCAGTGAAGTACAGATAAGGGACTCTGACTCTGCTCTTAATAAAATCTAGATCTTGATATAAAATTATACTCAGGAAAATATAACAAACATTAAAACTAGAATCAGGTCTCAGAGCAAACTAAATTATAAAGATAACTCTAGAATTAAGTGGAGAGAGTGTATCTAAAGAAATGCTCTTTAGAGACTGTACACCTGCCTTTGAAAGGGCCTTGAGCTGACAAATGTATCTTATTTTTCTTAAAGAGAGGAATCAAATGTAAGAAAAAAGAAAATAAATTTCCCTTAAAAAATGCAGGTACTTCATAGGAGCAGAGTTTGGCACATGGTAAATTTGCAATAGGTATTTGTTAAATGCATGAAATTCAATTCTGCTTTTTTGGCAACTATATACTATAGATGCAAAGAAAATAAATGGGTGAGGAAGGTAAACTGAATTGTTAATTGCCTGAAGTTTGCCCTCACCTGAATGGCTGCTTTTCAGTTGAAAGCTCAATTTACAGTATTTATATTTTATCATGCTTATTAACAATTCCCCGGCTAGTGTGAATACAGCCTCATGAGGTCAGGTTTTCCTTCCAACATGTGTCCTTTCCCCAGCTGTGCAATGAAGCCATTCATCTGAGAACTGCATATAGGGCACAATATCCCAAGGGACAAAGGGTTCTGCATGTGACCTCTAGTTTCCATTACTGACCTAGCTTCGATTTTCACTGATGACCTTAGCCTCCATTTTGGGGAACCATATCCTTTCAGAGGTTACAATCAACAGCATCTGCAACTCTAAAGGTCAAACTTTCTCATTTCAACTGGAATCCTAATGTTTGCTGTACTTCCCAATAGTGTCTGCTGTAAGGTTCTTCCCGGGGTAGAGTCCCAATCACTCCTGAGCCTCACATCATCCTGGAGCTCTCCTGTTGGATCTGCTCACAATTTTTTGTTTGCTCTTAGGTGCTCTGATCTCTCTAACCACCTTCAGCTCTTCTCCTGAAATATGTGTGTGTGTGTGTGTGTGTGTGTGTGTGTGTGTGTGTGTGTTTCTTCACATTCTAGGAGCCGATGGCCACCTTTTAGTTATTCCACAGGACCTTCCTCCCTGTCCTGCTTTTGCCCATGTTTGGGTTATGAAAATACATAAACCTTGGTATCCCAGTGTTTGGCTTATGGAGAAGTATCAGCTCTACTTTCTATAAGAAGCATAAGATAGTGATCTTCCAATTTTCAGCTTGGGGAAATCTGGTGCTCAGTGTGCATGCTTTCACCACACCAGTATGTACTCACATGTTCTGAAACCCATTAATAAAAGTTCCAGTCTCAAGAAATATATGCAGAAAGTATATGCATAATTCATTAACACTTGTAGTACTATACTATTTTTCCAAGGATGGACTGTTTCTTTAGAATTGTATTGTAGAATAAAGTCTTCATCAAGTCTCTAATTGATGGGTTAAATACCTATGCAACTGTATCTTGAGATTGATATGGTGTATAAGAGCAAAATTGTTTTTACAAATACACCCATTTATTCAAAAAATATTTACTTAGAGTATTATAATATGAACATATTCTAGACAGTTGGGCACATCAGTGTACAAACTCCTTCCCCTCCTGGGGGATATAGTCTGTTGGGAGATAAATAAAATGAACAAGATAGGTAAATATACTATAATATTACTTGATAAACAAATATTATGGAGGGGGAAAAAGTAGGAGAGAGGGGAAATTTATTGATATTTCAGATAGAATATCCAGGACTTTTATTGTAACAATTTGAAAGAAGTGAGGCAGTTGATCATGCAGAAATCTGGAGAAAATTAACCAAAGCAGAGGGAATAACAGGTGCAAAAACCATGAGTATTGAATATGTCTGGGGGCTTCAATATAGCTGGAATGGATTGGGGGCATAGAGTCAGAGATAATTTGGGGGATTAGTAACTGAGTGCTTGACTATACAAAGTCTTTTTGGTCAGTTTAGACTTAGGGTTAAATTTCCTCCAATGAAGAAAGAAGCACTATCGGTTTTGAGCAGAATGACAACATGATGTGATCTCATGGACTAGATAGACATAATGGGAACATAGGTAAAAGGAGAAGCAAAGAGACCAGTGGCAGTGACCAAAAGGGGGCAAATCTGGTTTTATATTGAAGGTAGAATTGATGGGAGAAACAGAAAAGTATTAAATCATAATTTTCAGAATAAAAACTAGAAGAATGGGGTTGCCATTTACTAAGATGTAAAAGACTCATGGAGAAAAAGTATTGGAAAGGGTATGCCAAGAGTTCTGAAACATCTGACCCCAGCAGCGGGCAGAAGCTGCTCAATCCACAGCAGCTGGCAAAGACCCAGTGCCCAAGCAATGCCTTGTACCCATCCCCCAACACATACACAGAAGCAGCAGGAGGATACACCACAGATGCTGGCTGCTGCAGACAGCCCCCCCCCAGACAACATGCCCCCAAATTAGACAGAAACCACATGAGGCCCCTGATACTTCAGCAACACTGTGCAACCCACAGAAACAGCCCACTCACACCCGCCCACAGACACCAAGCATGTTCCAGCCATTGTGTGTGCTCCAAAGGCTAACAGAAGTTGGGGGAGCTTTAACAACCCTACATAGGAGACTCCTCAGATATATGCAACTCACTAGAAAGTCCCTTGTATAACAGAAGAGACCAGCATGCCAGCTGATGCATAAAAATACTAGTAATATAGAAAACAGAAATGCTATTTTATAACATAGAAATGCTCGTAATATGAGAAAATAAGGAAATAAGATGCCTCCAAAAGTTTATAACACTCCAATAACTGACCCCATAAGCAAAGTGGAAAAAACTCTGGATAAAGAATTCAGAAAGTTGATTGTTAAAATGATTAACTAAAAGAAGATCCAAGGAATAAACTAAGGAAGAATATGCAGGATATGAAGGAGCATTTTAATGGAGAGAGAGAAAGAGATTCTGAAAAAAGAACCAAACAGAAATCCTGAAAATGAAAAACTGAATCAAATAAAAAGCTCAGTTGAAAGTCTCATAAATAGATTAGACCAGTAGAAGACAAAATTTCAGGCCCTGAATTCAAGGTATACAAACTTGAACACTGAGAGAGCAATACAGAAAATAAAGTAAGAAACCATGATCAGAACATATAATAAATGTGGGATAATATTACGATATCAAACTTACAAATCATTGGCACTGAGGAAGGAGTACAGATACAGGTTAATGACACTGATAAGCTATTCAATGAAATAATAGGAGAAAAATATCCAAACCTTGGGAATGAGATAAACATTCAGATGCAGGAGGCATTTAGAACCCCAAATAGAAAAGACCAAAAGAGAACTTCCCCATGACACATTATAATAAAATGCCAAATATACCGAATGAGGATAGGATTCTAAAGCCTCAAGAGAGAAATGTCAGGTCACATTTAGAGGTAAGCCAATCAGAATAACTGCTGATTTCTCAGCAAAAAATCCTAAATCCAATAGAGCTTGGAATAGTGTTTTTCAAACCCTGAAAGAAAATAACTGCCAACCAAGACTGCTTGCCCACCAAAGCTTTCCTTCAGAATTGAAGGAGACATAAAAAAATTCCAAAATAAACTTAAACTAAAAGAACTCATGATAAGCAAACTATGCTCATGACAAACTATGTTCATGATAAGCATAAACTGAGGGAACTCAAGCATTGCAGAAAATATTTAAAGAAATTTTACACACAGACAAAGATGATACCAAAGATCAGAGCTCAGGAAAGGATAAGTCTCATTAGAAGAGGAGTTAAGCAAATGAGCATTAGTACTGAATTAAACATTAGAAATAAATCAAAATGGCAGGAAATAATAAACATGTCTCTATAATAACATTGAAGGTAAATGATCTTGACTCTCCAATTAAAAGTCATGGACTGGTAGATTGGATTAAAAAACAAGTCCCAGATATATATTACTTGCAAAAGGAAATCTCACAAACATCCACCAGCAGAAAGTGAAAGGATAAATGATACCCCATGCAAATGCAACCTGAAAGTAAACAAGAGTAGCTACTCTCATATCTGACAAAGCATACTTCAAACCAAACCTTCTCAGAAGAGATGAATGTTAATTTATACTGGTAAAGGGAACAATCTGACAAGAAGCTATACTAATATTTATGGCCCAAACATTGGTGCACCTAAGTATATAAAATAAACACTACTAGGCATAAAGGCTCAGGTAGACCCCAATTCAATAATAGTAGGTAATTTCAACATATCTCTCTCACCAATATATGTCACCTACACATAAAAAACAAAGATACTTCAGACCTAAAATACAATAAGTCAAATGGACCTAACAGCTACTACAAATTATTTTACCTCAGAGCTGAATAGCTGCTCATGAAATTTTCTCCAAATAGATCATATTTTAGGCCACAAATCAAGTCTTGGCTTATATGAAAAAGTCAATATAATTTCTTGTATCTTGTGAGATCATAATGGAATGAAATTAAAAATCAACATCAAGAAAAACTACCAAAACTTTATAAACACATGGAGATTGAACAATACACTTTTGAATGATGAACTGATCGTAGATGAAGTCAAGGGAGAAGTTTTTAAATTTCTAGAATCAAACTAAGAATAGAGATACAACATGCCAGGATCTCTGGGATAATGTGAAGGCAATTCTACATGAAAATATCAGAAACATCATAAATAAACAACTGAATGATGCATCTTGAGGTCCTAGAAAAACAAGAGTAAACCAATTCGAAAGCCAGTAGAAGGAAATAATATTAGAGTCAAAATTAACCTAATAGAGAATAAAAAACAACACAAAGGATCAATCAATAAAACAAAGTTAGTTCTTTAAAAAGATAAGAGTAATAAACACTTAGCCAAACTAACAAAACAAGTGAGAAGACGCAAATTAATAAAATTGGAGATGAAAAAGAAGATATTACCACAGATATCACTGAAACCCAGAGGGTCATTAGTAGCTACTTTGAAAACTTATATTCCAATAAATTGGAAAATCTAGAATAAATGGACAAATTTCTAGGCATATACAGCCTGCCAAAATTGAACCAAGAGGATGTAGACAACCTAAACAAGGCAATAACAAGAAACGAGATTGAAGCAGTAATAAGCTTTTAACAACAAATAAAAAAGAACAGATGAATCCCCACTGAAGTCTTCCAGATCTTAAGGAAGAACTAATGCCAATGCTCCTCAAATTAACCTATGAAATAGAAAGAGGAGGAACAATTCCAAATTCATTCTATCAAACCAGTATCATCCTGATACCAAAACCAGAAAAGGACACATCATGAAAAAAAAAAAACATAAAAGGACACATCAAGAAAAAAACAACCATAAAAGGACACATCAGAAAAAAAAAGAAAATACACATTAAGAAGATTGCACATAATGATCAAGTTGATTTTATTCCAGGGATGCAAGGATAGTTGAACATATGCAAATCAATATATGTAATTCACATCTCCATCCATGTAACAGTTGAAATAATGCATGTGCATATCCAATTCCAATCTCAAAGATATGTACAGGGAGGAAGAGGAAAGGGGATTGGACCAGGATGGAAGTACTCCAAGAACTGTGTGCGTATATGTTTGTATCACTCTATACCTCAGTATGATATATAATTACAATGTACCCAAAAAAAGTTTTAAATAATATAATTCACCACATAAATATAATCAAGGACAAAAATCATATAATCATCTCAATAGATGCAAAAAAAGACCTCAAAATTTAGTACCCATTCATTTAAGAAAAAAACACTGCAGAAACTAGGAAAAGGAAGAACTTACTTCAAAATCATAAAAGTTATATATAACATACCCAAATCCAACTTCATACTGAATGGGGAAAAAATCTGAAAGCATTTTCTTTAAAACCAGGAATGAGAAAAGATTCCTACTCTCACCACTCCTATTAAATGCATTACTTGAAATTTTAGCCAGAGAAATGGGGCAAGAGAAGGAAATAAAAGGAATAAAGATAGGAAAGGAAGAGGTCACATTACTGCTGTTTGGAGATTATATGATCTTAGAAGACAAAAAAAAAAGACTTCTAGAGTTCATAAACAAATTCAGCAAATTAGTAAATTAAAAAACAAATAAAAATCAATAGCTTTTCTATACACCAATGATTACCAATGATGAATCTGCTGAAACAGAAATCAGAAAAAAAATTCCATTTACAATAGCCTTAAAAAATACCTAGGAATAAATCTAACCAAAGATGTAAAATACCTCTACAAAGTAAAAAAGAAAAAGAAAAAGACATAGAAGACACTAGAAAATGGAAATACCTCTCATGTTTATGGGTAGGCTGAATAGTCAAAATGGCCATATTACCAAAAGTAATCTACAGATTCAATGCAATCCCATTCAAAATACCAATGACATTCTCACAAAACTAGGAAAAAATGTCCTAACATTTATATGAAAGAATAAAAGACCTAGAATAGCCAAAGCAATTTTGAGCAAGAAGAGCAATGTTGGAAGCATCACAATACCCCATTTCAAATTATATTACAGAGCTATAGTAACTAAAACCTCGTGGTACCAGCATAAACACACACACACACGGACCAATGGAAGAGAAGTCAAAGAGACAAACCCACACAGATATAGTTATCTGGTCCTTGACAAAGGTGCCAAAATCATACATTAGAGAATAAACAGCTTTTTTTTAACAGATGGTGCTAAGAAAACTGGTTATCCATATAAAGAAAAATGAAGCTAAATCCCTGTTTCTCACCTGCATAAAAGTAAACTCAAAATAATCAAAGACTAAGAATTGGACCCTAAACTAACCACTGCTAGGAGAAAACATAAGAGAAACACTCCAACATATAGTCACAGGCAATGACTTCCTCAATAAAACCACCTAGAACTCAGGAAATAATACCAAAAATTAGTAAATGAGATGGCATCAAATTAAAAAGTTTCTGCATAGCTAAGGAAACAAGAATGTGAAGAGAGAGCCTGCAAAATGGGAGAAAATCTTTGCCAGCTACTCTTTTGACAAATTAATATCTACAATATATAAAGAACTAAAAACCCCAAACAAAAATACAAATAACTCAGCCAATAAAGGGGCAAATGAACTAAACAGACATTTTTCAAAAGGAGAAATTCAAATGACCAATAAATATATGAAAAAAAAAGTTCAACATCTTTAGAAATCAGGAAAATGCAAGTCAAAACTATGTTGAGATTTCTTCTCACTCCAGTTAAAATGGCAATCATCAATAATACAAATAATAATAAATGCTGGCAAGGATTTGGGGAGGAAAGGAATACTTATACACTGTTGGCGGGATTTTAAATTAGTACAACACTACGGTAATCAATATGGAGGTTCCTCAAAAGACTAGGAATGAAACCACTGTATGATCCACCTATATTACTCCTCAATACTTATGCAAAAGAATTAAAGTCAGAATACTATAGCAATACCTACATACCCATGTTTATAGCAGTGCAAATCACAATAGCCCAGTTATGAAATCAGCCTAGGTGTCCATCAATAAATGGAAAAAGTGTGGTATATATATATATATATATATATATATATATATATATACAATGGAGTTTTATTTAGCCATAAAAAAATAAAGGAAGGAAGGAGAAGGAAAGGGGAGGTACTGGGAAATAAAATTGATCAAATTATGTTACATGCATGTAATTTTTATGTTTAAAATGATATTTTGACAAGCCACATAAAATATTAAAAGCTTTTAAAAGTTCAGAAGTATATAAAGAGAAAAATTGTTTTTAGATAAAAAGGGATCATATATCTATACTCCTACCATAGTAAAATCTGAGTGGAACAAAATATTCTTTTGTTAGTAGATAAAAACATGACCAATTTGAGATGTCTGAATCACTTAGTAGGATCAATTCCTAGAGTTATTGACTATACTCATATAGAGTACTCCTCTCCCATCCTAAAAATGTACTACAGTAAAATATACCTATAATATAGTAATTAAGCGTGCTAATGAGCAGCTCATTTATTTTGTCCTGGGAAAATATCATTAATCAAATTTATGAATGTAATGAAATCACTTCTTCCATGTTTATTAAAAGTCATTATGAAAATGTTATCTCTGGGCTCAACTGACAGTTTTAAACTTAATGTGACTTTTAATCAATGCAACAAAATCAATTATGTCACCAGTGAGCACTTTAAGGAAGGTAAATTACTACCAAAGAGTCTTTCCCTTCAATTTATATCATCACAGATATGAAAAAAGAAAAATAAAACTAGAACCATGAAAAAGAAATGAGAACCAAGTCTTCCTACACTTCTGTATTATGGTTTGGATCCAGATTCCCCCCTACACTCCCACACGCACACCACCACCAAAGGCTTATGTCTTGAAGGCTTAGCCTTCACAGGCAGGGATTTGGGGAAGTGACTGGATCATGAGGGCTCTGATCTCATCAATGGATTCATCCATGTGAGGTATTCATAATTCGAATAGACTACTGGGAGGTGGTAGAAACTGTAGGATGTGGGAAGAACTTGAAGGGCACGGGTCCTTGGGGATGTGCCCTTGGGGACTATGTTTTGTCCCTTACCCCTTCCTCTCTCACTCTCCTTCCTCCCTGCCAAGAGTGAGCAGCATTCCTCTGCCATGACCTTCTGCCATGATGTTCTACCTCGCCCCAGGCCCAGAGCATTGGAACCAGCTGACTATGGACTAAAAACATAAGTCAGAATAAATCTTCCCTCCTCTAAGTAGTTTTTCTTGGGTACTTTGTCTCATTGATGAAAAGCTAGCATTCTGTGTAGTGGAAACTGCTTGTTTAGTAAAGAAAAGCAGTCTGCCATACATGGTTCTCGACATACTGGCAGTATGATCTTGCAAAAGCCACCTGACTTTACTGAGTAGTAGATTTCCATTTTTTTTTTTTTTTTGGCAGTACCGGGGATTGAACCCAGGGGCGTTCTACCTCCGCACTACACCCCTGGCCCTATTTTTTTATACTTTATTTTGAAACCGGGTCTCACTAAGTTGCGGAGGGCCTCACTAGGTAGAAAGAGAGAGAGAGACAGGGAGTGAGAGAGAGAGAGAGAGAGAGAGAGAGAGAGAGAGAGCGCTGAGGCTTGCCGCGAACCCTGATCCTCTGGTCTCTGCCTCCCAAAGTACTGTGATTACAAGCATGCGCCACCACGCCCGGCTAGATTTCCATTCTTTAAAATGCCTTCCTGGGGAGGGTGGAGGGGCCACCAAGTGCTGTGTGCATGTATGTCACTGTCAACATGATTTACATCATGATGTGAGACTATAATGCACCAATAAAAGCATATTAAAAATAAATAAATCCACTTTTATAAATCTTAAAAAATAAAATAAATATAAAACAAAATGTCTTCCTATATTGTTGCTATGAAGTGTAAAATGATATGGTTGATCTTATGGGTTACATATAAGTCTTTTTATAAGTGTAGGTAATGATTTGCATTGTTATCACACAATGCATTCATTTGTTTAATCTCTCAATATTTTTTCTTGGATAGTGCCAAAGCTTCAAGTAAGATTTTCATTTGCTCAGGATGTATAAGACAGGTGAGAGATGAATAGTGAGATGAGTGGACTGATATAGGAATCAATCAAATGAGAGTTTGGATAGAACTTATTTAGGAAGTTTAAAGTGCTATTCCGATGTTGATTTTTAATATTTGTGTAAAGTATCTACCTATTTTCATAATAACTTTTTTCACAGTAATAGTAGGTAATAGAATTTAGATCTTAAAGATGTCTTGAAAATGCATTAAATTTGTCTCAGGCCACACTGCCACCTAATGAAAAAAGTTGGTGTACTTTTCTATTCTCCATCTTGAATGATATCCAGCCACATGTTCAGAACTTATTGGAAGAGATACAATATGATCGAATGACAATATTAAGATCCTACAACAATAAAATAAAATACAGATACAGCCCAAACTAAATAAAACTCTCATTGACATTTTTAGGAAGAAATTACAGTATTAAAAACATAAATTTTATAATGTACAACCAAAAGTAATGAAATCCTATTACCACTGTGAAAAAAATCCCAAAAAACTAGTAGTTCAAAATGCATCCTCAATGTTTCATTTCACTCAGACTCATGGGTAGATTTTCAATGCCAGGGAAAAGAGCCTTTAGCACCCCCAACCTTCATAAATTCTTTTGGTGATTCAAGACTGAATACACTTATTATCAGCAAGCCTCTCATGAGCTATATGCATTAAAAGAGTCTAAAGAGTCAATGTGACATACCAAATTATCACAGTATTTGCTCCATATCCAAGAAATTTAGAAAATAAACCATTACTCAGTTCCTAGAGGTTATCACAAGCAAAATTATGTTTCCAAACTCAATACTTTTTAATTCCAAATTTCACAGTAGGGCCTCAGGGTATCTGAGGGAAGGTAGACAGAGAGAATCTTGGTGTCAACCTTGCCATGATGCCAGAGGGCCTATGAGGGATGCCCAGAATCGACAACCTGCGAGATCAAACTCAACTCCACCAGCAGGGCAATGACAGCAATAACATTATCGGATGAAATTATGCCATCCCCATCCTCAAGTTGCTTTTCCCATGTGTTCATATTTGTAGTGTTTGGAAAATTGCAATTGTGGCATGCTCAGTCATTTTACATGCCTTTCTTTCCCATTCAGCATATTCAGACCTCTTAATTTTCATTTCTCCTTTGGGCCTTCTGCTTCTAGCACCCCAGTGTTTAATCGTCAGCATTGTTTAATGACACAGTGTCCATAATGCCTTGTAATGGATATTTTTATTCTGGTGTATCAGTAGCTATATTATAGATATACCTCTTCTTACACAATATGTCTTATACAATCTACCTCTTCTTATACAATACTTAAAAAATCTGCCTCTTAAGAAAAGATTCTCCTTCCCCACAATTGTTTCAGATAAATAATAAGCCCCAAAGGATTTTCATATTAAAGTTACTGCTGATGCTGTGTCCTGCCCTTCACAGCCAAGTTAGGACCAATGGTGCTTCTCAGAATGCTGCATCCCTGCTATTTCCCTTGTGATTACTCAGTCTCATCTGACTGTTCAACAATTAATTTTTTAAATAAAAAATTTTATTCCAGGTTAATTTTAGATTTAAGGAAATGTTACAAAGATCGTACCGAGTTTCCATGTACACATACCCAGTTTCCCCTATTAGTAACCATTTACATGAGTACAGTACTACATTTTTCACAATTAACTAACCAGTATTAATGTTACCTAAAGTCTATGCTTTCTTCAGATGTCTCTAATTTTTACCTAATGTCCTTTTCTGTTCCCTGATCCCAATCAGAACACCACATTGAATGTAGCAGTCATATTACCTTAGGCTGCTCTTGGCTGTGACAGTTTCTCAGATTTTTTTTTATTTTAGGTGACTTTGACTGTTTTAATGAATTCTAGTAATAATCCCATTTTTACTTAAGCAGATTTCTTTCTTTCTCTACTTGATATGTGGCAAGTACTGCTTACTGAGTTCCGGTCATTTATGTTTGCTTTTCTTATGTTTTCCTAACCAAGAAGATTATTTTTCTAATATACTCTAGATTTAATCCTTTGGAGCTTCCTATAGTGAGAGATATAAAATCAATGAGCCTGTGTCTGGCCAAAATATCTTTCCATTGTTATCTTCCTTTACTGGATAAATCTAATCTGTGGCAAGTCTCTCTTTAGACGGACATACAGACAAAATCCATTCTAGTATTATTCTATGTGTCTTTGTGTGTGTGTGTGTGTGTGTGTGTGTCTTTCTATAGAATATAAGTTTCATAAGTTTCTCAAACATATGCCCTCAGAGCAAAGACAATATGTGACTTCCCCCTACACGGCTGTCACTTTGAAATTTGCCCAATAATGGTTTTAATATTTTGCACTATTCTCCCCTAGTTTTCTCCTTTTAAATGTGCCTGTTGTCTTCTAATCAAATGTTACAGTTATCCCACTCTTCTAGGTATATTTGCCAATTATTCTTACAAGGTATTCTCAATGTGCAGCTTTGAGAGGACACTCTCCACAGTCACTTGTCACTTGGATCCTAGTTCTTTTCCAGCAGTTATTCAATCCTGCTGCTCTCTGAGACCCTGCTATTCTGTGTCTGTCAGAAATCTTTGAGTCCCAGTCAACCTTTCTGATCTAGTAACAACTAATCCAAGAACTATCCTTTCCTTCCATCTCCTTAGAGCATTTAGACCTAGTTCAACTCTTTTTATACCTGACTAGTATTATTTGTTATATGTAAAAGAAAATATTTTCCTGATCTATTGGTTACATATTAATTCTTTTCAATAGGCAATTCTTTGCTCTCTTTGACATACTTAGCTGTCTTCCTTTGTTTTAACTAATTACTTCAGTTTCTTTTTCAACATGATTTGTAGAGTTAAAAAGCACAGCCCTCTTTAATTTCCATCTTAGTGTGTGGATTTGCAACAGCCTAACTTTGAGCTATATGTCTTTCTCATCCCAAAAGGTTAACAGTTTTCTACTCATAAAAAGAGCTTCTGTTTGCTTTAATCATTCATTCATAAAATTCGACCACACTTCTCTGGAAAACTATCAATTTGGGTGCCTGAAATTGGGATTCATAGCCAAAGTTTAGCCATTTAACAAATCGCAAGCCAACTTGACACAACATTGTTTATTCCCTCTGCACTTCTGTCTTGGCCTTGAAAGCAGGTAGCATAATCTAGAGACTAACAGAATGTGGGGCAACTGATCTAGCACCACGTACACAGGCCTGCCACAAACAGGGCAAAGGCATACGAACTTCCCTAGTGCTCTATAGAATGTGCAAAACTGAACAGCCTTGCCGTTTAAAAGGATGGAATATTGTTATTCCTTCCAAGTTCCACAAGTACTAATCTCAACTCAAACTTCACCTGAAATACCAGGCCATACTGTGCCTATGAATTTTTTTTTACGTGCTTTTATTGGTGCATTGGAGTCTTACATTGCAATGAATATCTATTTGATGTTAACATATATGCA